>JACFYI010003848.1:279072-302936 GCA_014898755.1 Handroanthus guayacan
ATATATATATATATATTAATATATATTTATGATTTTATTATTACGCCATATATATATATATATATATATAGGTTGAACCAGTAGTCAAATAAATGGAATTTGTAACTAGCAAGGCCTCTAATTCTTTCTCCTCTACTATTTTAAAAACATTGGCGATAATATCAATTGACGCGGAGATTATAATAATCCCAATTACCTCTATGATTAAAGAACTGGCCCACTTCATTAATTTGTCAAAGAATACCAACTTCAAACAGATCACATATACCTGTCTCCTCCCACTATAAGTATCTGCAAGATTGTGCATTATTACATGCAAGCATTCCAGATACCATGAAAAACAAAAGAATTTGCTACTCCACTAAACCTCTCCTCGCCATATTCCTCATAATCTATTCTTCTGGCTTTGCATTTAGTCAAGAACGCCCAAACACTTCGGTCCTTGACATGGATGGCAATCCTCTCCAAACCGACACAAAATACTACATAGTTCCCCTCAACGGCGGCGATGGGGGGCTAGCCCTCTCGATCAGGGACCCCCGCAATCCCTGCCCGCCTTATGTTCTGCAAGAAAACGATGAAACTTCAGTTGGGCTGTCTCTAAAACTATTCCCAGTCGATCAAAAACAGCAGGCGATAAGTTTGTCTACTGATGTGAACGTAGCTTTCATGGCAGCCACCGTCTGTGTGCAGCGAACTGTGTGGCAGCTCGGTGGCCCTGACGGGATAACAGGGCAGCGCTACGTGAGGACTGACGGTGTGGTGGGGCGACCGGGGCCGGAGACAGTGGGGAATTGGTTCAAGATTCATGAGTCTGGTAAGGGTTACAAGATTGTGTACTGTCCGAGTGTGTGTAGGACATTCAAGGTTCAATGTGGGGATGTCGGTGTGTTTGTCGAGAATGGTAGGAGGTGGCTTGGTTTGGATGGGGAGGCCCTTGTAATAGTGTTTAGGAAAGTTCAACATTGATTTTGATTTGGATAATAATTAATTGATTGCTGGTTTGTTTCTTTGGAGACGGAGGATGTCTCCTTTATTTTTTATTTTTCTATCCCTATCAAGACTCTAAATAAATAGTTCCCATTATTAATAGTTTATTCTCAATGAATATAATTGATAAAATAAATGATGTTATTAAGATCTTGTAATTACATGACTTATAAAATTTATCCATTGATATATTGTTACCTCAAAATCCCGTGACATTTCGCCTAATTACAAAAAACACTGCTTGTTCTTTAGAAAATTACAATAATTTCACATGTCATATAATTAACAGAGGCCCGTCTATTTGTAATATTTTAGTTAATAAGTTGACTTTTAAGGGAATAGAATTAAAATGTTATACATATTTTGTTATGCTTTTTGTCAGCTGAACTAATAGCAATTGGTGTTATTATAATTTTTCAAATCACAAAGAGTGTTTTTGTGGCTATACCAATCATCAATGGGTGTTAAGGAAATTGTATTGGAGTCCCACATTGAAAAAGTATAAGAGTTCCGGCTTCTTTATATAGTTTTAAACAATTTTCACAGTTTTTGGAATTGAGTAAGGTTCAAGGTCCATTTTTAGCATGATGTGAGAGCTAGATCCATCCCTAATATTAGTTACCCATTACATATTATTCCACACTCCAATTGTTCCTTCCTAGCACGCGGGGTGAATGTGTGAGAATCCCATATTGAAAAAGTATAAACATTGTTGCCCTTTTTATATGAGCTTGACATAATCCTCATTTCACAGGTTAATTTTTGGGGTTGAGTTGGACCTAAGATCCATTTTCAACCACCAGCAAAGCTCTATCAAAAGAAAGCCTTACTGCAAGCCTTTACAACAAGCAACGCTCCATCAAAAGAAAGAAGACTGTTGCACATGAATCATCAGCATTAGCATGTATCACGGCTACTAAGCCTGCCTTTCCTCCTCTCTCATTCCAAATATATATTCCAGAAACTTATTCAAGTCATGCTTTCCTCACAACTGAATTCCAAGAAGCATACTCCAGCAACATCACTAAGTCCGTTACACATGAATCGTCTGACTTTTAACACAATAGCATGTAGCTTCTAAGTCCTGTACCCATATTGCAATTCCTCTCTCTCAATGACCAATTCAAAGGATTTTGTTTTTAATAAACATTTCCAGCCCAAGAAAACATTAAGAACAGATTTGGCGCAACAGAACCACCAAAATTCAACACACATCAATCTTGGTGCAACCGAGCCACCAAAATTCAACATGCATTAAACTAAGTATGAGTATCAGATATAGTTACCTAATACTCTCTTTTGCCTAAAGTACCGCGAATTGATACTCGCGTACCAATTCCTGGCACTTTTGCGTATTGGTATTTTTTGGTATTAGAATTGCTACTCTAAAATTAGCGTACCGAATGTATATTAGTTCACGGTAATATTATACGATACTAAAATTGATTTTTTAAATTTGCATACCAAATCATCGAATACCTTACCTATAAGTCTTAGTTTAAGAGAAACCATCTGTAAATTTTGTGTCATAGAGAGTAGAGATTTTTTTCTCCAAAAAATAAATTAAACACTAAACAATTCCTCTTTAATAATTGTCATTTATTTTGATCTATCAACTATCCTTTTTCAAAATATTATCAGTATTGGCAAATATCCTGCTTCTTGATTTGAAAGTTTATCAACTAAATTATTCAAGCATATCGCGTACCAGAAGAACGTACTGACTAAATCTACTCTAGCTACCGCATTCTTTAAAAAGCAACGTACTACGTACCCGTACTGGTACTGCGTGCCACAGAGTACCACGAATTTAGTAACTATGGTATCAGATTTATAAAATGTAGGCTCATTATTTCTGTCTAAGATGGGGACATCCCATTCTCACTATTCCTCTCAATTTGCATGGTCCTGGTTCTCATTATATATTTTTTTTCAATTCTTGTGATTTTTTTTTCCGTGTGAATGTATTCCACATATGTTTGACTTAGTTGTATAATATAATATTACATTATGCTTATCTTTTTGTCCATATTAACGTTATGCTTCTTTGTATTACATCCTAATTTGAATTTTATCTTCTGCCTATTGTGGTGATTAGTTGTATAATTTTATTGTATAAAAAGTTGAAGGTTGCATCAATCAGCTGTTGTATGTTATTAAGAGACAAAAGCGCATTATCACATAAAATTGATTTAAATGAGCTGAACAATACTCATTTTAAACTGTTTTATGTTTATTACCCAATAGTTTTATCTAGATTTCAGTTTCCTCGAAATTTCCTCTACTTTGTAACCTCTGATTGACAGAGTACTAAATGCAGAGTGCTTTTGCCACGACCAGTCATAGATTCAAGAAACAAGCCTTTATTGCTAATAGGCACAATGAGAATAGCATTCACAAAATGATGTTTTAGCGAAGGCTATTCATTCCACCTTGTTCTGGAGTTGATTTTGTTTTTATTGACTGCTTTTACAATCATGATGAACTGATGAGTGATGATTTACGCGTTGAATTGAGAAGTGACTGTGGTGATTGATGATGGACATTTATTTTGTATTTATGCTCTGCTCGTTATTTTGTATGGTTAGTTGCTTATTTGATGGTATTTTGATTAGAATTCAAGTATTGAAGGTCACGAGGTGTTCATTTTTTTTTAACGGATCAATTGTGATTTGGGCATGAGGTATTTGTGACAAAACGGTCCGACTTATTACGAAGAGGCTTGTTTCTATTGGTAATATTGGAATTTTACAAGGGGTACTTATGTTACTGTATTGGTTTTGCTGTCTCTAATTTCCATGATAGTAAAATCCCAAAAAGCAACATTTTTGGGAGAAAAGTTGTTTGAAAATTGTGGGGGAAATAATTGTGATTTATGGCTATAATTTTCATAAATAATTCAAGCTTGAGTTTTTGGCTCGATGAAAAATGAGCCAATGAGCTAAGCCCAAGCTCGAACTTGCATTTTTGCTCAATAAAAACGAGCTTATTCGAGCTCTAGCTCAGCTTGTTGACACCCTGTAGACAGATTAAATTTGTACCCAATCAAATAGCTTATGTCAATTAATATTTTCTATTTACATTTTAGGGATTTAATTAAATCAAATTCCTAAAACAAAATAGTCAATTAATTGATATTTTGGCGGCCAATCAAGTGATTCCAATTGTCATATGCAAATCAAATTTTGTGAGATTTTGATAACCTTAATCACATCTTTGTGGTTAAGGAACAAATCCCAATCAAATCTTACAAGAATTAAATCTTGAATAATAAGGGAAATAAATCATGGTATTTTTCATGATCCAAATCACATCTTGTGATTAAGAAAAGAAATACCAATGAAATTGTGAAGGGCCAGTCAAACCGTACCACCTCATCAAGTAATTATGGAAGGCTCCTCTCCCTGCAAGTATAAATATGGATCTTCTTCAAAACCAAACATACAATACAAGTCGCTCAAGAGAAGAATTAAAAAAAGTCTCAAGAAATTCTCTCTATCAAAATCAAGGTATTTTTTGGCATTCTAAGCACAATTCAAGTCGTTTTTTCTCGAAGTTTACTAAAATTTGGCATTTAATTTGAGATCAAGCTACAAAGCCCTCAAGTTAATGTTACTAGAGGAGGAATCGCCAACCAAAAAAGATCAAGGCGGTAATTCTCTTTTAAAAACTCAAATCACAAATTCAAATTCCACGTTCAAGTTCTTGAAGTAAGAATCAAAGGATTATACATAGATTTATTCCACTTTTATCAAGTTTAATTCAATTGTCATTTGTATAACTTTTCTTATATTGTTATTTAATTTTGCAAATAAGAAATTTGTGTCACAAATTTCTGGCACGCTCTGTGGGACAGTCTCTATCTCTCATCTTTTTTGTTCATTCAAAGTTCGAAAGTATTGCTTAGTTGCTTAAAAACCAACAATGCTAAATGTCGCTATTTCAAATTCTTCAAGTACCACTACTGAAAGTTTTGGTGTCATCATCAGAAGCATGTCCAAGAAGTCATAGTCGTCTTCAGACATGGCTTTTTCTTTCGAAGTGGTTGAGAAGAGTTTACCATAGTTTGCTAGTCCGAATAACCATGGTAGGGACTTCAAAGATGATTCTGTATCATCCACTCCTCGCTCAACATCAAGTTCTTCATTTACCTCAAACATTGTGCCAGTCATGGTAACAAACACTACAACTTTAGAAGAAAGATTGCAAATTTGATAAGGGTCATTGAAGGACTTCCGAAGCACGTTCAGGTATATGATTCTCAAATCACCAAATTGATGAACAAAGTGGATAGTAGTAATACTAGCCGCATAGTGGGAAAGCAAGTGGAGGCCCATGATGAAGCCGAGAGATCAATGAGGCCATAGTCAAATGAAAAGGAGAAATTGTTAGCCAAAAAGTTGCAGGTTTCTTCCGATGGATTGATTCCTATTGACCGGTTGAAGGAATTCATCATAAGTACCATTAGAGACAAGTTAGATGGAAGCTCTAAGTTGTTATTGGCATATACTAAGCCATATACCCAAAGGATCGACAACTTGAAGATGCTAATCGGCAAGGGCAACCCCAAACAACATGTAGCTCACTTTATCAAAACTTGCAATAATGCAAGGATGTACGGTGAGTATCTTGTGAACCAGTTTGTCTGAACACTAAAAGGAATGCCTTTAATTGGTATACTAACTTGGAAGCTGACTTAATTTATACTTGGGAGCAATTAGAGCATGAGTTTCTAAATACGTTTATAGCATCTAAAGGACAGTTAGTATGGTCGAGCATACTAATTCACATCAATGGAAAGAGGAGCTAGCCATTAATTATATTAATCGCTTAATTGCAAAGATAGATTATCGGAAGCTTCAGCCATTAAGAAGCGCATTCAAGGGATGCAATACGGAGTAAGATATCTCCTTCAAGGAATCCAACTTAAGATGTTTGAAGAATTGGCTAACTTAGCCCATGATATAGAGTTGAGTATAGTATCAAATGTGGTCGAAGGGCCACCAAGAGCTTTGCAAACCCGAAGAGAAGAAAGAAGTTAAGAAACGAAGTATGCCTTTCGCTACAGCTCCAAGTAAGGAATCCATGACAGTGACCACCGCAGTAATCAAGATGCATGGAAAGACAGTCATTGCAAGCAATAAAAAGGAAGATACCTCACGAGAAAAAGGATAAAGAAGGTTGATCCTAAAAGAAATGAAGTCAAGGCAATATTCGTTCCTCGACTCTGATGTCTCCGTGATATTTGATGATTTGCTTAATATAAATCTCATCGAGTCGCTTGAAATGAAGCGGCCCAAATAAGTTGAAAAAATTGATGACCCGAGATATTGCAGATACCATTGCTTGGTGGGGCACCCTATCCACGATTGCTTTATTTCAAAGATAAAGTCATGCGATTAGCTCATCAATGAAAAAGTTCGCTTGAGGAAGATAAAGCAACTACAAATCTCATCTTTGTCAAAGCTGAAAGTCATCATGGTGATATTGTCTCATGAAATGCCACTAGTGAACAGAAGGTTTCTTCTGATAAAGCGTGTTACTGTAAAGCAGAGACCCATACCATGATTTAAGAGTGTATGTCAACTATGACTTTCATCAATAAAGATTTTCTACTTGGCTCCAAAATGGATAATAGACTGCTATTCATGGTTGGCTATGCCCATGAGTAGAAGGTGAATACGATATTCATCGATGGAGGTTCTACAATTAATATTCTACCCTTGGATATGATGGCCAAATTGGAAATCTCTATGGATGAGGTTGGTAGTAGTCCCCTGATGATTCTAGGTTTCAATGAAAGGAGGCAAAGGGCTCTTCACATCATAAGGATACAACTATTGATGGATGACATGTCGTTGACTACTTTAATTCATGTTATAGATGCTAAGACATCATAAAATACTTCTTGGTCGGCCTTGGCTATATGAAAATGATGTGGCCCCTTCCATTTGACATCAATGTTTCAAATATTGTAGAGATGTAGTGGTGAAGAAAGTGCTCAGCGATGATAAACCTTTCATTGAATTTAGGTCCCATTTCGCTAATGGAAAGTACTATTTTAAAAAAGGTTCTAGGGCAAAGGAAAACCTATCTAAAGAACAAGGTGATTAAATTGAAGGAAGCAAAATAAAGAATAAAGCTCTGGTTAATTTTGACAAAGATTATTCAAACAATAAGATATTCCATGGTGAATCTGAGTTGTAGTGCCCCAGGATCCCAAAATAACGAACGAACAGACATACAAGCACCGACTCTTGGAACGCTACTCGCAGACGAACTAACTAAAAACTTTAAAACAGAAAATCCAACAACTCATTCATAACTTAAAAATAGCAAAAACTAACTAAAACGTAGACATAAAAATTTCATTAGATCAAAACTAAATACATCGAAAACTTAATGTCATTATAGCCCAATTGCTCAACCAACTAACGTAATATTGTTCAAAATACAACTATTCGAACCACAGTGCACAGCTCATCTTACAAAATAGAACTAAATATACAAATTCCGAAGATAGAATGTCTCGATTCATCAGGACTTACTTACTTCGACTAGGTACTTATAAAATTTTAAAACATGAAATCATGAGTCCACTGACCCAACGAGTTTTGTGGCATAAGATGGGAATGAGAGTAACGAAGATAAGATCAAGTTAAAGAGACAAATGAAATCATGTCATGAATGTGTTAGGCAATGAAAAGAGATGAACAAAGTATTATAATGAAATGGAAGTTTCAAATTTTCTAACACATTCGCATTATCAAACATATAAGGCAGAAACTAACATTTGGGAGGTCTATCACCCTTATAACTTCAACAAACATAACCCTTATCCCTCCAATTTGCATACTCGAGCGGCCACTCGAGTTGCACACATATCAAAATTTGAAACACAATTGACCGCGTGTTTTGAAGTAACCATTTGGAATCTAGACTCCAGAATTTCTCTGGGCTATCCTTCGAACAGGAATTCCTTGAGTTCGAGTTGACAATCCGATATTGCCCAACTCAAATCACCTAAGAATTACCTAGGGCCCAACTTATCATCCATATAGATTTAGAGCAAACGAATGAACGTAGACGAACTTATAAAGTTCAATTCAAGCACGTATAATCATATCAAACGTATTCAAAGAACAAAGAATCGATTATCAAATAGGTTCAATGATTGGATTGGAAATTGGACCACGGACTACGAAAAATCGTTTTGAAACATTAAAAGAGTTCAAGGAAGTGAAATACAAGATCTGAGTTTGATAAATAAGGCCAAAACGTCACGATTTCACTACTGGAATGGGCACTTGAGGGCGTTGTTGGACGCTCGAGCGCCGAAACAGTGAAAATCACCTCAATTTTGGGCGCTTGAGCGCTCAAATGGGCGCTCAGGCGCTCAAACACGGATTTGTACTGGAATATCGGCGCTGGGGCGCCCGTCAGTGGCCGAAGCCACTGACCCACGGGCGTTGGGGCGCCCATGTAACAAATTTTTTTATTTTTTATTTTTTTGAAAACTTCAGAATTTTTTCAACACTTTTTGCAAAAGAAGTTCTATCAAAATCTTAGACTAAACAATTTTAAAAAATTAAAGTAAGTGACAAAAGTCTATTTTTAAATTTCATTTTCTCTTCAGTTTTTTTTTCTTCTAAAATTTAATTCGATTTTTCCATAGATAATCTGATATCTTTATTTGTACTTTTATCTTGAAATTTTAGGTTCTCAAAATTTAAAAGTGTGTATGGTTTGAAATTTTATAAATCGATTTTTTTATGTTTTTATGATTTATCCAAATATCCATGGCTCCAAGTCCCTTTCCAAGCAATGGTATGATCAAGAGAAGGTTCATAATCTTTTCGGTTTTCATATCAAAGAAATACAAGCTCATGATCATGATTCAATCAAATAATAACAACATAAATGAGCTCGTTTTATGGCAAAACATGAATACGACCAAGAAAGCGAATAAACGAACAATCGAGCAACTTAAGGAAAAGAGGAAAAGCCACAATACACACATTTGTCCTAAGCTTCGATTTTCTGGAGGTTAATGATCAAATATTTCAAGTTGAACCACCTATGAACACGAAAACTCACTTAGTGATTTTGATCAATATACAACTTAGTTTAACAAATCTAGGGGGTTCAAGAGCTTATTAGGAGCTTGATGTTATTTCCAACAATTTCTAATGGAGTATATACCTCTTTTTCCCTTTCTCCTTTTCTTGGTTTCTTAAGAAAAATATTTATAAGTGTGTATATATATATAAGATGGATATTGCCGAGAGGAAGAAAGTGAAAATGAGAGGAAATTGTTGCTGATCTTTTCTGCAGATTTTGTGAGGAGAAGATGTAGCTTTTCTCTCCAATTCCTTCCTTTTTATAGTTGAATTGCTCACAAATCACTTGGCCACCAATTTTCCTCATTAAAGAATGGGATGAATCCCTTAATTTGTGAAAAATTTCGGCTGCAATATCCTTCAATGTTATTACAGCCCAATTGCTCACCCAACTAACGTAATATTGTTCACAATACAACTATCAGTACCACAGTGCACGGTTCATCTTACAAAATAGAACTAAATATACAAATTCCAAATGATAGAATGCCTCGATTCATTAGGACTTACTTACCTTGACTAGGTACCTATAAAATTTTAAAACATGAAATCATGAGTCCACTGACCCAGCGAGTTTTGTGGCATAAGATGGGACTGAGAGCAACGAAGATAAGATCAAGTTGAAGAGACAAATGAAATCATGTCATGAATGTGTTAGGCAATGAAAAGAGATGAACAAAGTATTATAATGAAATGGAAGTTTTAAAATTTCTAACACATTTACGTTATCAAACATATAAAGCAGAAACTAACATTTGGTAGGTCTATCACCCTTATAACTTCAACAAAACATAACCCTTATCCCTTCAATTTGCATACTTGAGTGGCCACTCGAGTTGCATGCAAATCAAACTTTGAAACATGGTCGACCACGCGTTTCGGAATAACCGTTTGGAATTCTAGACTGCAGAATTCCTCTGGGCTATCCTCCGAACAAGAATTCTAGGAGTTCGAGTTGACAATCCGATATTGCCCAACTCAAATTACCTAAGAATTACCTAAGGCCCAACTTATAATGCATATAGATTTAGAGCAAACGAACGAACGTACACGAACTAATAGAATTCAATTCAAGCATGTATAATCATATCAAACGTATTCAAAGAACAAAGAATCGATTATCAAATAGGTTCAATGATTGGATTGGAAAGGAAATTGGACCACGGACTACGAAAAATTGTTTTGAAACATTAAAAGAGTTCAAGAAAGTGAAATACAAGATCTGAGTTCGATAAATAAGGCCAAAACATCACGATTTCACTACTGGAATGGGTGCTTGCGCGCTCGAGCGTCGAAACAGTGAAAATCGCCTCAAGTTTGGGTGCTTGAGCGCTCAAACACGGATTTGCTACTGGAACACGGGCGCTGGGCGCCGGTCAATGGCTGAAGCCACTGACCCACGGGGGCTGGGGTACTCGTTTGGGCGCTGAGGCGCCCACGTGCCGAATTTTTTTTTTTTTTTTGAAAACTTCAGAATTTTTCCAGCACTTTTCGTAAAAGAAGTTCTATCAAAATCTTAGGCTAAACAAATTTTAAAAAATTAAAGTAAGTGGCAAAAATCTATTTTTATCAAATTTCATTTTCTCTTAATTTTTTTTTTCTTCTAAAATTTAATTCGATTTTTTCAGTAGATAATCTGAGATCTTTATTTGTACTTTTATCTTGAAATTTTAGGTTCTCAAAATTTAAAAATGTGTATGGTTTTAAATTTTATAAACCGATTTTTTTATGTCTTTATGATTTATCCAAATGTCCATGGCTCCAAGTCCCTTTCCAAGCAACGGTATGATCAAGAGAAGGTTCATAATCTTTTTTGTTCTCATATCAAAGAAATACAAGCTCATAATCATGATTCAATCAAATAATAACAACATAAATGAGCTCGTTTTATAGCAAAGCATGAATTCGGCCAAGAAAGCGAATAAACGAACAATCGAGCAACTTAAGGAAAAGAGAAAAAGCCACAATACTCACATTTGTCCTAAACTTCAATTTTCCGGAGGTTAATGATCAAATATTTCAAGTTGAACCACCTATGAACACAAAAACTCACTTAATGATTTTGATCAATATACAACTTAGTTTAACAAATTTAGGGGGTTCAAGAGCTTATTAGGAGCTTGATGTTACTTACCAACAATTTCTAATGGAGTATATACCCCTTTTTCTCTTTCTCCTTTTCTTGATTTCTTAAGAAGAATATTGATAAGTGTGTATATATATAAGATGGATACTGCCGAGAGGAAGGAAGTGAAAATGAGAGGAAATTGTTGCTGATCTTTTCTATAGATTTTGTGAGGAGAAGAAGTAGCTTTTCTCTCCAATTCCTCCTTTTTTATAATTGAATTGCTCACAAATCACTTGGCCACCAATTTTCCTCATTAAAGAATGGGATGAATCCCTTAATTTGTGGAAAATTTCGACTGCAATATCTAAGGAGAATCTGATCAGATTTTTTCCTTTTTTTATTTATTTTTGAACAAATTAAAATTTGGGCCTCAAGTGTTGGGCTGAAAATTGGGCTTAATTGGGCCTATTTTGGACTAAATGTTGCGTAAACGGGGCTTCGTAAGTTAGAAAATTTTTTTGGATGTAAAAAGTTTATTTTGATATTGAAATGATTTTTACGAGTTCAAAACTGATTTAACGTTTGAAAACGGATGGTTAAATTATTAATTAGAAAATTTCGGGGTGTTACACGAGTTGCCTAAAGAATTAATACTGCCCTTAACAAAGCTTGATATGAAAAAGCCTCAATTGCTTGAATGGTTTGTTTGCTAGAGGGAACTAAAGTTGAATATGGAGAATTTTTAAATCTTTAAGACTTGGGATATTTTGATCCAAAAGTTTACAAACTTCTCCTTAAAGCTAGATAAAATATGCAAAAACACTCTTTTCTAGGAGAACTCCCTTCGAAGGCCAGTAGAAAACATATGGATGGGCTTAACACTACCAGTCAATGTTGAAGGAAAATGGGAATGCTATTCCAAATGCGAATGTGAGCCTTGGATTTTTGTTCCATGAAATCCCATTAGCATTACAAGAAAGAGAGCCAATATCAACCATATAGTTGAGGAATAAGTTCCATCTATGAATAATGTCTTTGATGAAAGGGAAATAAGGTGAAGCAATTATCTGTCTATGATAGGCTTGGCATGCTCAGAAGACGGGGCATAATTGAAGGTTAATCAAAGCAGGAAGGTTGAAATAAGTTGATTAGTCAAAGTCCATTTAAAAGTTTGAAGTTTGATTTCGTCTTGCATGAAGTAGTGTGCTACTCTTATTGTATCATGTTATAAAGTGTGGATAGCTAAATGGAAAACCATCGTCTTTACGTGAATCCAAGATCATGTCCAAGATCATGGATATAGTGATGGAGAAAATATGGCCTTATCATACCACATTGAAAGTATCACTGGCTGTGCAAGTCAACCAAGCATTGAAGAAAACACGTACACACAAGCTTTAAAGTTCGTTAATACTTGCTATATCGACAAAACAAAATGCATGATGAATATGATTTATGTTAGATGGAAAAATGACCAACTAAAGGTATGCATGAATTTTAATAAGGTTGAATGCATAAAAGAGGAAGTCGCACAATGTGCCATATTACTCTTAGAGAAGATGCCATGGAAGAGAAGAAGTCAAAGCAACTATCGATGTGTTAAGAAGATTAATTTGGGCAATGTCGATGACCTTCGACCAATTTACGTCAATGGGCTATTGACTACTACTAAAGAAAAAGCATACATCACACTATTGTATGAATTTAAAAACATGTTTGCATGTTCATACAAAGAAATGCCTAGATTAAATCTAAAAGTAGTGGTGCATAATTTGTTAGTGAAAAAGGGATCCCATTCAGGCAAGCAAGCTTAACGTCAATTTCAACCTGATCTGGTCCCGTTAATTAAAGCTGGGGTAAGTAAACTCATTGAAGTTGGGTTTATCTGAGAAGTCAAATATCCCATGTGGATCTCTAGCATTGTCCCTATAAAATAGAAATGGTCAAATTCATGCATGTGTTAATTTAAGAGACTTAAACCGTGCATGCCCTAAAGATGACTTTCTATTACCCATCATAGAACTCATGATTGATGCTACAACAGGTGATGAAGCATTGTCCTTCATGGATAGGTCATTTGGGTACAATCAAATACGAATGTCACTAGAAGATGAAGAACTTATGGCATTTCATACTCTTAAGGGCATATATTGCTACAAAGTAATGCTATTTGGGTTAAAGAATGTTGGTACCATTTATTAAAGGGCCATGCAAAAAATATTTGATGATATGCTCCATAAATACATTGAGTGCTATGCCGGTGATGTGGTGGTAAGTCTTAAAAAAAAATGAGATGATCATCTCCTCGACTTAAGAAAAGGCTTTGAGCATTTAAGGAGGTATCAACTTAAGATGGACCCATTCAAGTGTGCATTTGGTGTTACATGTGGAAAATTCCGTGGTTTCATTGTTTGTCATTGAGGAATAAGAATCGAGCAAGCAAAAATTGATACAATTTTGGAAATGATTGAACCTCAAAATATCCATGAACTCAAAAGTTTGCGAGGGAAACTAGCATATTTTTCGAAGGTTTATCTCAAATTTGGTAGGACTATGCAAACCATTTAGTCATCTCATAAAGAAAGGTATTTTATTTGAGTGGAATGAGGCATACAACAATGCCTTAAATAGCATAAAGATTTACTTGATGAAGCCATCTCTATTAGTCATCGCGGTATCTGGGCACCCCTTGATTCTTTACATTGTAGCCCAAAAATGTTCTGTTGTAGTCCTACTTGAACAAGAAAATGACAATTGTAAAGAAAATGCTTTGTACTATTTGAGTAGACTAATAGTGCCCAACGAGTTGAAGTATTCGCCAATTTAGAAGATATGCTTAGCTCTTATCCCCGCAATTTAAAAGTTAAAGCATTACTTTCAAGCTCATATAGTCTGTCTCGTCTCGAAGGCAAATCTATTGAAATATGTCATAACAGGGCCAATTCTTTCGGATAGACTCATGAGGTAGTATCTTCACTTACAATAGTTTGAAACGGCTTATGTCCCTTAAAAGGCCTTGAAAGGACAAATGCTCGCCAGTTTCGTAGCTGATTACCCATTACCTACTGAGTGGGAGTTATCTAATGATCTACCTGAGTGTAGTTGGTGAATTTCCAAAACTATTCCTGAAGAGTTGAATTTATTACCTCCAGATCAAGAGATAGAATTTTTGATAGAGACCATACCTTAGATAGCTTTGTTCTAAAAAACTCCATATAAAATGGCAACAATAGCGTTGAAAGAATTGAAAGAGCAGTTGCAAGAATTATTGGATAAGAATTTTATTCGACCTAGTTCTTTCCCCTGGGGAGCTCCGGCTCTATTTTGGACAAAAAAAGATGGCACATTGAGAAAGTGCAAAGACTATCGAGAATTAAACAAGGTGACTATTAAAAGTAAATACCCCCATCCCACATTGATGAATTATTCGATCATTTGCAAGGATGTGCAATATACTCGAAATTAGATTTACGATAAGGGTACTATCAGCTAAAAATTCAATAAAAAGACATTCCCAAAGCTTCATTTAATTGCATTTTGAATTTATAGTGATACTCTTTGGATTGACAAATGCATCTGCAACATTTATAGATCTAATGCGTCGAGTATTTTGTCCATATCTTGACTACTTTATAGTAATTCTCATAGATGATATCCTGGTGTACTCAAAGTTGGAAGAAGACCATGCAAAATACTGGCAGATTGTTTCTCAAACCCTCAAGGAGCATCAATTATATGCCAAATTTAATAAGTGCGAATTTTGGCTAAAGAGAGTAACCTTTTTAGGACATATAATTTCTCAAAACAATCTGGAAGTTGACCCAAATAAGGTCGAAATAGTTATCGATTGGAAAAGACCTGAAACTATCACTGAGATGAGAAGTTTTTTGGGCTAGCTAGATATTATTGAAAGTTTATCCAAAATTTTTCTAAGATAGTTGGTCTTCTTATCAAGTTAACCCAGAAAGACTAACGATTGGACTGGGACCAACATTGTGAAGAAAGCTTCTTAGAATTAAAAAAAGATTAACTATAGCTCTGATACTTGCATTGCTAGATAGATCAAAAGAGTTTACTGTATATACTAATGCCTTGAAGGAAGGGCTGAGATGCGTATTAATGCAGAAATGCCGGATGATTGCGTATGCTTCAAGGAAATTGGAAAATCATGAACAGAATTACACCACTCATAACCTGGAATTGGTAGCAATAGTTTTTGTATTAACCAAGTGGTGACATTATTTGTATGGAGCCAAAACAGGGATTTTTTCGGATCACAAAAGTCTCAAATATATTTTCAACCAGAAGAATTTGAACTTAAGACAATGACAATGGATGGAAGTTTTAAAGGATTATAATTTCACCATTGCTTACCATCCTAGCAGGGCAAATGTTGTGGCCAATGCTTTAAGTCGAAAAGGAGGATTAGCGAGTATGAGCATATATCCAGAATTGTATAATAATATCCTAAAAGCTCGAGAGGACGACGAATAGGTGCAAAAGCTTAAGTTGGCAATGAGCACACAAAAAATTTTTGATTTTAGAGTTGATGCAGATGGGTCATTTCAGTCTAGAAATTGGGTGTGCGTTCTTGCAAGGACGCGTGAAAGAGTATTGTTAGCAGCACATCAGACCATGTACTTGGTACATCCAGGAAGAACAAAAACATACAGAGATTTGAAATAGAAGTTTTGATAGAAAGGAATGAAATGAGATGTGATAGAATACATTAAAAAATGCTTAACCTGCCAACTTATGAAAGCTAAGCATAAAAAGCCATCTAGAAAATTACAAGTGCTTCCAATCCCAAACTGAAAATAGGATCAGACCACAATGGAATTTGTAATTGGTCAACCTGCAGTGAAAGGAGGATGTGATAGATTTGGGTCATTGTAGATGACTCACTAAGTCTGCACACTTCTGCCAATCAAGACCCAATATAATTTTAAGAAGCTTGCCAAAATCTACATCATGAAAATCATTTGGCTGCATGGGATTCCCTAAATCATTATCTCTGACAGGGAGCCGAAGTCCAGGACAAGACTATGGAGGAGTCTACAAGAATATTTGGGGACAAAACTATAATTCAGCATGGCGGCTCACCCTCAAACTGACGATCAATCAAAAAGGGTAATCCAAATGCTGGAAGATATGTTCGAGCATGTGTTCCGAATTTTCTAAGAAACTGGGATAGGCATCTAGCCTTAGTAGGGTTCGCCTAGAATAATAGTTATCAAGTTTCAATTCAAATAGTGCTCTACAGAAAATGCAAATCGCCACTACATTAGGACTTGGACGAGATAGGAAGTATTTCTAAGACAGAAAAGGACAACCTGTGGCAAAAAAAGATAGAAGAGGTGTTCAATAAAGTTCAAATCATCAAGAAGAACATGAAAGTGGCCTAAGATTACCAAAAGGGCTATATCGACAAGCGATGAAAGCACTTGGAGTTTAACGTTAGAGACTGAGTGTTCTTAAAAGTCGGCCCATGGAAGGGAACCCAAAGGATGGGAAAGAGATGGAAGTTGACTCCAAGATATGTAAAACCTTTCGAAATTATCGAATGTATTGGCCTTGTAACGTATAGATTAGATCTACCTCTAAACCTTACTGGAATTCAGAATGTCTTCCACGTATCTCAATTACAGAAGTACTATCCAAATCCTTTGCATGTCATAAAGCATATTGACATACTTATCCAAAGTGATTTCTCGTATGTAGAACACCCGTGCGTATTCTAGATTATCAGATTCGAGAACTTAGAAATCAAAGGATAGCCCAAGTCAAAGTTCGCTGGGAAATCAAAAAGTCAAAGATTTCACTTAAAAACGTGATGATGAAATGGGATAGAGAAATCCTTACCTATTGAAGTAATAAGTATGAATCTAGGGATCAGATTCTTTTAAAGGAGAGAGTATAGCAACCTAAAAATTTCCCTAATTTCAAATTCAAAACCAAAATCTTTCTTTCACATCTACTAATTTTTTTTTCTTTTTTTTTACAATCAAAATTTTCACAAATATTTATTTTGGCCTAAGAAATCTTATTTCAAGCCTAAACCCTAATTTTTAAATTTCCCCCAAAGCCCATTTAAATTAATAATAATAATAATAATAATAATAATAATAATAATAATAATAATAATAATAATAATAATAATAATAATAATAATAATATAATAATAATAATAATATAAGCATGTACCAAAATTTTCAATTGGTCGGCCACACCCCCTAAAATTAGGGAAAATATCTAAGTATTTTATTTACAAAATTCCTTGGCCAAGTAATGTTTAATAAGAGATAAAAAAAATCAACAGATCTCTTCACCTTTTGACACCTCAACATGCCTAAAGTTTCCTATATTTGTAAAAATGCCCCAACCTCCAACTATAAATAGGCCACCTTGGCTCTTACAATCTTACAATTTTCCAACTTCTTATAAGCTTGAGAGTTATCTCTATAGTCTTCTTTGCTTCTTGTCTTTTCTTCTTCAAAATCTTCCTTTTCATATTACACTTTAAGAAAACATTTCAATCTTTAAAGTTATAAAACTAAAGGAGAGGAATAGACGGACTTCTTTTAATAGGGCAACATTTAGGGTAAGTTTTAAACTTTAATCTAGAAGAAACCTTGAGATATAAGGAATGGAATAAAGAATATGTTAATTGAAAATGTAGTGTCTAGAAGACTTTTGACATTAAAATAATAGTTGATCTAGCTTGAAGCATCTCTGGAATTTTTGGATAACCTTTTGTGACTTGAGATTTGAGGTTTGAGGTAAGAAGATTTTGGCTATCCCTACCTATAGCTTGATAATATTGATTGATGATTTATTGATTCCTTGTTGATTTTCTTGTCAATACCTTGTTGTTAAATGATGAAATCTTGAACATTTTGGACTTGATCATGATCCCTTGGCTTGTTATTCATGGACATCAAAAGACCATAAAAATCACCTCTGCCATTTTTGTTCTTCCAAAAAAAAAAAAAGAAATGAATGAGCTTGGGTGCGGCTACGCCCATAATGGACGTGCTAGCGCCTAAGATAGAAACTTTTGGCCATCTGGGCACTGCAACACCCAATCCAGAAATTCCTCCTTGAGATTTTGAGCCACTTTTTACCTTGATTTGTCTATGGTTCACTCTTTTGTGAAGTTTTAAGTTGAAATAACGTTTTATATGTCTAAGATACCGCTTGAAATGATTGTTTATATCTGATATTGTATTGAATCGATTAATGTTTAAAAATTTTGACAATCGATATTGATAAAATCCTTTGTGAACCTAAATGTTGTTTATATTATTGGGCCTAGAAGCCATAGAATAGACGACTGGGCGGTGTTGGACCGTCAATTTGTCTCTTGTAGAGTTTTCTATTTATTGGACACTTTCATGATTGCCTAGAGGTAGGCTTTCTATAGGACTAGTCCGTGGTACGGGATCGACCATGCCTATTTGTTATTTATGTTGCCCTTCTCTGAGTGGCCACTCAAGGGAGAAATTGGAAGAATAAGGGATTTGGTATATTTAGAAGAAATAAGAGAGACAGATTTACCAAATACTAGTTCTGCCATTTTATTAATGAAATTATCATTCTGTTGTTTTTGAACTTCTTGAACTCTATTATTATCATTTGGTTCATCTCTTAATCTTCTTGTTGCTTTACCTTATCTTTTACTCCTAGCCATAATCTCTTATTAAGTAATCCAAACTTAAGTTTTATTTTATCTTCTGTAAGTAGTTAAATTCAAAAGTTTTGTTAAGACTTGGGATGATTTAAATCACTAGATCTTCTGTTATTCTAGCTATGAACTTGTACTTGCATTTGTAATATCTTAGTCTTGTAATTTTGAAATATTTGTATTATGAAGCTTTTTAGTGCTTGATTATAAATTATTAGTATGATTTTGTGATGTTGGTAATTCCATTAAGTTATGTTTTGTGGTTTTAGTTTAGACACTCTCTCCCTAGTTACGGTCTGACCTAGGAGTGGATGCTCTAAGTTCGTGGCATTACAGTGTACGAAATCATCTCTATTCTAAAAATCTTTATGACAATCAAATAGTTATAATTTCAATTTGAACAATCTGAAAAGTATTTTAATTAAAGTAGAGGAAGGCTGCAATAAGTTTTTGTCGAGTCATGAAAGACTACGCACAAAAGAAGAAACTATCTAGAGCTATCAGGATTGAATTCAAAATCTGCCTAACCAAAAAAGGAAAGTCTATAATGACTAGTTCCTGTGACTAGTGTCCTGAAATAGCCAGTTTGCCTATAAAGCATAGAGAGGCCCCTCGAATAAAGTTGAGAAGATCTGAAATTGTCCCTAAGCTCGTGCACTTCAATTGCAAATGTTTCTTCAAGCAAAGTCAAGAAAATTTCTTAAGTCTATGAGCTTAAACTTGTATGGCCTGTAGTATAGATTTTGAACTAAGCTTAAACTGTATAGTTAGCTTAATTTGAGCTATACCTTTCATATTCTTTATACTTCAACTTGCATATTAGTTCTTGTGGCACATTGTACGATTAAGATTTATCCTTAAAGTTCGGGTGTTGAAGGAATTTGTTTTCTTGGGAAGCATAGGTAATGGTTAGACTTTATCCATAAAATTTGGGTTTGAACTTTATCTCCTAAAAAATTGGTAAGTGTCAAAGAAATTACTTTCCTAGTGATGCACTCATAATTGGTTAGACCTCAGTCATTTAAAAAGTTGGGTTAGCATAATATCCCCATTGTCTAGATTGTTGGCTAATCCCGAAAAAGACTAAGATTTAGATCTTCAGTATCTTAAAGGAGTGGGTTGTTGGCTAAGCTTGCAAAAGTCAAACACTTGGTCCTTCAGTACTTTAAAGGAGTAGGTTAGAATGGTGCCCATAAAAATTTGAATTAGGATTGCTCCTGCAAAAATTTGTTTACCGATTGCTCCAGTAAAAATGCGTTAGGTTAAGATTGCTCCATTCAAAATCTCTTTGGTTAAGATTGTTCCCATAAAAATCTGTTGCATTAAGATTGCTCTCTCAAAGATCTGTTGGATTAAGATTGTTTCCTCAAAAATTTGGGTAATAGGTTTATGTTTTTCTGCAGTAAAAATCAAATATAAGGAATTGTTTCCCAAAATCCTAAGTTGCAAAGCTTAGTTAGAGCATTCAATTCATTTGATCTCATAACTCTCTAAATCCTTGTGTTATTTACTTGCTTTAAGCTTTAGTTTCTTCACTACTTTATTTATTAATTACTACCTTACTTATTAACTTGCTTACTAATCAACTATCTGTTTAATCTGTCAAGAATTGAACTATTATGATTAGGAAGCAATCATTCGTGACGAACATTCCACTGTGCTGAAAATGTTGAAAAGCAAAATGTTGAAAACGAGCTTGTTTGAGCCTAAATAAGGCCCAATTAAACTCTAATTTTAGCCCAAACAATTATGGCCCAATTCCAATTGTTCCAAAAAAAAAAAAAGAGAGAGAGAGAGAGAGAAAAAATGGGGGATAAGAGCAGATCCACCAGTTGCAATTGGCAATGATATTTGTCTCCCAAAAATCCAAGTTAATCATAATAAATATCCCTAAATTGCAAATTAAGTCCTTGGTGGAATTTAATTGTTTAAAGGCCCTTTTTCATGTTTAAAAGTCATGAGAAAAAAACAAGACAAGCACTTATCATTTTAACTCTCAAAAACTCCTCTCCCTCTACACAAGTTTACTCCCAATTCCATATTTCTTTTTATCACCCAAAAGAAAAGAAAGAATACTTACTTATATAACTACCATCCATTTGTAAAGAGAGGAAGAACTAAGAGAAAAACACTCTCCAATCCTTCATTGGTGAGCTTGGGATTTTAGTGTTTAATATAATGATGATACTTGAGGATTTATGGAAATATAAGCCTAATATGGATATATGGTATGATTTTAGGTATTTGACCCATAAGACTTGGATCTCATCTCCACCATTTCAAGAACTTAGGACCAAGGTGAGTGTTTATGGTTTTTCTCCCATTCCTTAGTTGATTTGCATGACCTATTGGTTGAAAATCTAGCTTCTTGTACGAATGGTCCAAAAATGAGCTCTCTTGTGTTATTATTCTACGTTTCACTATGATCTTGAGCTTATATTTTCTTGACACGAGAATCAAATGGACCTTGATCATCCTTGTGAATAAAACCTTAGCTTGGAAATGGATTTGGACAATGGATCATTGGAAAAACTGTAACAAACTCTAAAAATCGGTTTACGGAATTTAAGAATTTAAAACTTATAAAAATTTGTAAAAATGAAAAACTTTACCTTAAAAATTAAAAGAAAAGGTTTTTAGAAGTCTGCTGAAATTTGGGAATAAAACGGAAAAAAAAAAGTTACTGTTCACAGCGCGATCGCGCGTGAATAGTAGCACGGACGAGCCAAAGATAGAGGCCTCGGCCGTTCCGCGTGTCTGCACTCATTTTTTAGTGAGATCGCGCCCATGGCAGTTCTTAAAATGTTCTTTTTGATCTTTTTTATTATTTTAAGTCCATTTTTCACCTCATTTCGATATTTTAAAATTTTCAAAACGATTTTTCCTAAGTCCGAAGTCCAAAATCCAATCCTTTCGTTGATCCTGTTTAAGTATTGAATCTATGTTCTTTGAATCCGTTTGATATGAGAATATGTGATTGGTTGAATCCAATAAATTTGTATATGTTCGTTCATTTCGAGCCTTTATGCATGATAAGTTGGGCCCTAGGAAATTCTCAGGTAGTTTAGATCGGGCGATGTCGGATCGTTGATCTGAATCCCTAGAATTCCTGTTCATAGGGTAGCCACCCGGAGAAATGCTAGAGTCTAGGATTCCAAATAGCTATTTGGAGGCACGCGGTCGATCGTGTCTCAAAGTTTGATAAGTGCTACTCGAGCGGCCGCTCGGGTATATAAATTGGAGGGATAAGGCTATATGTTATGTTGAAGTTATAAGGGTGAAACACATACCGAATATTAGTCTCTGCCATATATGTTGATAACATAATGTGTTAGAAAATTTGAGCTATTGTTTTGATACTCTATTTCATTTGTTTTCTTACTGTTGTTCTGACACATTCATGATCCGATCCTTATTTTGATTTATCGTCTTGATCTTGCTCTCTTTGTTGTTGTTTCTATCTTATACTATAAATACTCGCTGGGTCAGTGGACTCATGATTTCATGATATATGTATGTAGGTGCGTAGCCGGATCATATTAACCATGAAGAACCTCATGATGTTTTATTTTGGGGTTTTGTAAATATGGCTGTACCTTGTAAGTTGAACTCTGTACTATGATGAGTTGTATTTTGGATGGTACAATGTTAGTTTGTTAAAAACAAAATGGGATGTAAATTATAAAACTTTTGGAGTACTTAGTTTTGAATACATCTGAGTTTCTGTTTATAATTTCTGATTAGTTGTATTGTTGGATATTAAGTTATGAATGTATTGTTGGGTTTTCTGCTTATGAATTTGAGTTAGTTTGTGTGCGAGTAGCGTTCCGAGATCAATGTTTGCATGTATGTCCGATCGTAGGGGATCCCGGAGCGTTACAAGTGGTATCAGAGCTTAGGATGAGGAATCTTAGGAGTTTAGATCCGTAATATTTTACCTTTTTCGTGTCTTTCTCTTTATTAACTTCGTTTGTTCACTATTTTGATGTGGAGGAGGACCTGGTGAAGGAGCCTGATGAGGATCCTTGTTGCCCCCTTGGATGCTTAGGTTTTCGATGTGTGGTTGTTTGTGGGATTTTCCTTTCCTTTTTTTTCTTCCCATTTGCCTTAGTGTTTATGTATATGTATTAGGATAACATAAGTGTGTATATAGGTATGGTTTGGAATCTTAACTAGAAGGGGACTCTAGCTTAGTCTAGCTAGTAATTTTTGTATAAGAAGTAGATGTTGCCTATCCGAAAATCATGGTTATGAAGCCATCTTCCTTTTGTTTTTGTAGATGGCCAATAACCATATGTTTTGAATATGTAATCTTCATAATCAAGTAATGCAACGAATTTTCCTTTTGCTGTTTGACGTGAAGTTTCAAGAATTATGCCTCTATGTGATTGCTCTCAACATGTCCTCTAATGAACTCAAGAAACATGAAACTTCATTTAGATCCTTAATTGGGACTTAGAACCTTGCTAACTCGCGTAACATTTCCACGTGATCTCAAAAACTTTATTAAGATTATCGTTACGCTTTTCAGATCTATATGGCTTCTTGAAGCAGTACAACATAAAACGAATGCACTAGAAAAAGAGTAAGGCCTCGTTGGGTGTTGTTCGAAGAACTACGGGCACCTGAGATGCCCGATAATACGAATAACACAGGACCCCGATAGGGAGCACGTGACCCATCACCTCCTGCACGTCAAGGACCTCGACGTCGCACGCCTCCTAGAGATGAGCTGGCGGCTGATCAACTCCTTACTCTCCTACGACGAGCTCTAAATCAAGACCAACAACAAGACAATCGGGCACAGGCAAGAGGATGAATCAGATGACAAAATGATAGCGAGATTTTTTGGGCTAAACCCACCCAGGTTCAATGGTGAACCTGATAATCAAAAGGCAGAATCTTGGTTGGCAGAGGTAGAAAAAACTTTTAAAGTATTGAACTACATAGATGCTCAAAAGGTTAAGTATGCTACCTACCTATTCGAAGGTGCTGCCTGCCA
>JACFYI010003848.1:314196-331355 GCA_014898755.1 Handroanthus guayacan
AACGTCCCGGAAACTAGGGCGGAGGTGCACTAGGATCCCGGGGCGCTACAAAAAGAGACAAAGAATCAGATTTATTGGTAGTGGGCTTTAGGATAATGGGCTTGTTGGTATCTTTTGATTTGTTAAATGGGCTCAATGTTTCTTGGTTATTTTGGTTTATAGGTATGGAAAGAGGTGGGGTAGGGTCCATTGCATTTTCCTTCTCATGGTTAACGCATAACGGAAGGTGACCATCATGGCAGGAGATCTTGGCATTGATTGGAATATCAGGATCACCAATGGGACTAATACAATCAATTCCATCTTTAGAGGACCTGTTTCATTTCATGGAGAAATTTCCAAAAATATTGCTACCTCAAGGCGTCATCCTAGGAGCTACGTTTGAGCTTCAAGTGGTATGTGAGGATTATCCAAGAACCAAATTCTGCTTGAGGGGATCACCACCTTGAGCCAAGACCCATACAAAGGAGGTTTTTCTGGATCGAAGTCATCACTATATTGCTTTTCACAATCCCTGATGACTTGTCCCAGGAAACCACACAGATAATAGAAATTAGCAAAATGCTTATGTCAAATTTAACAACACACAATTCACCATTTGAACTTTTAAGCTACATGATTCGAATTAACGGTTTACTGATTGAAATACAAACTTTAAGTCTGAGAACTTCATACCGGCTACAACCATTACTATCAAGGTCGGCATCTTGGAAAATACCCATCCTATTGCCAATGTGTTGTGCTATCTCCTTCGTTATCTTAGAAAATGGCAATCCCCTGACTTGTACATTAAAATTGCATTTATCCGAATCGACCGTTAGCGGGTCTTGTCTTATTCCAATCCCAACTAAAAGAAGAACATGTCTATCGAAGGACCAGAGGCATCCTTTAAGGGCTTTATCTTTATCTCTAGCATGTACGAAAGTAAATAACATTCTCCTACCTCCAATTTGTCTAATTTCCATTCTTCAAACTGCTCGAGTGATTTTTGCAGCAATTTGATGGAAAAACATCAAAATTGAAAACCTTTGATGTCAACAAGTAGCCAACAAAAACCAAATTTGGGCCTAATGAGTTCAAGTTCCCATCCCCCTCAGGAATTATAGCCTCCTCATGTTCATCATTTATTAACACTAAACTATCCATCAAGTTGTCCATTTCCTGCTCTACTTGAAATAGATGAGGAAAGAAAGACACGAACCAGGCAAAAATGTCCACGTAAACCTACAAATAACAGAACCAAAATAGAAAAAGAAATAAATAAACAGTGAGAAATAGCTATTAAAATCTGAGCAAAAGAAGCAGCAAAAAGGACATATACTCGAAAGAAAAATAGAGACACAGTGACAGGTGAAAAGACTAAAAGTATTCATTGCTCAATAGAGTTCACTATGGCAAAGTCAGTAGAGCCATCTTCAAAGCGTGGGCCATAAAGAGAAAGGGGTACTCTCAAATAAGAAAATAACTCCAAAAGATGGAGATAGGGGGCAAAAATTATCACTGTTGTAATTAGTGACACATTTATAATATCACAACACTAACTCTTTTAATATTGCACTGTTGTTACAGAAAAATATTGTTATCATTTAAATCATATACTAGTGATAATATAAAATTTTTGGGGTTAAATGCAATCATACGCTTTGTGCTTTTCTCTTTTGGCAATCAATTCCCTCAAACCTTTTAGTTTTTGTCAATGACACCCCCTCCATTTAATTTTCATCCTTTTTTCTGTTAAAAATAAAAGAATGACAAAAATATCCTTAATCAAATAAATATGCATACCATTTGAATTTTTTTCTATTATTCTAATAGATTAGTTATATTTATGTAATTTACATATTAATATTTTATATCTTTTTACATATTTTATAAAATTTATAATATATGAAAGTAAAATATACAATATATTATTGATGAAAAAGCAAAAGCTGATACAAGATAGGAACTTTTGTTGAGAAAGTTATATTAATGAATAAGATAGAATACTTTTTTGAATTTGAATTAGGTATTGATAATGGATTCTAATAGGTAATAAATATAAAATATTAATGAGTAAATTACATAAATATAAATAATGTGTTACAAAAAACTTCAAAGTGCATCTATTTTATTTGATTCAAAAGCCATTTTGTCATGCATTTATTTTTTAATGAAAAAAAGGATGAAAATTGGATTAAGGGGGTGTCATTGTCAAAAATTGAAAAGTTTGGAGAGTAAGTGCCAAAAGAGAAAAGTTTAGAAAGTGTGATTGCATTTAACCCAAAGTTTTTGTTCGTAAAAATACATATCATTAGTAATAATTTTTATATTTTTAACTAACTTTTTCCCTTATATTATAATTTTTGTACTGTAGTGTAACTCATATACATGGGATTTTAACACCATGTAATAATTACTCCAAATATGCCAACAAAAATTAGATTAGAATTTATGATACAGTAACACTATAAAACTAAACAAATTAATGACACAGTAAGTGTAACGCCCCGGGGTCCTAGTGCACTTCCACCCTAGTTTTTGGGACATTGCTTACATATATGAATAATAAAACTAAACTTTAAAATCAAAATGAACACAATCATCCAGCATAATCAGAATATAACTTAACTTGAATTTATACATCAATTGTCACTCAGATATAAACAGAAAATTTCACCTTACATTCACCACTTATTTTTCCACCATACAATGATTACAAACCATAAATTTTTCAAGTTACATTATAAGAACTAAAATTTTCATACTAAGCATGCCTAAAGTTCATACAACTTCATCTAAACTAAATACATCAATATGTTCATAATTCCAAAGAACCCAAAGTGCTAACAAGACGCCTTCCAACCTCAACTGATCCACGAATCTAATGACTTGCATAACATTAATGAAATCATGAGTCCATTGACCCAATAAAGATCATAACTATGATGGAGAGAGATATGTCGTTTAGTAGGATCAAAACTCAAGATGTCAACATGATTTAAATGATTAACAAAGGTGGTTGACATCAGGGAATTAGAACAATAAAAAAAAACTTAAAAGCTCTAAAGGATCAATTCGATATTCATTCACAATGTGATCATTTGTTCATAATTCATAAGATTCACAATTTCCATGACAATTATGAATATTGAACTGATTAAAACTGAACTAGTATTTAGTGGATCTGTCACCCTTATAACTTCAAAATAATACAATTATATCCTTATGCCTCCCGTCTCTCCCTCGAATGGCCGATCAGAGGGGAGCAATCCAAGTAAATGATTTAGGCACAATCGACTACATACCGGGAGTGGTTGTTCGAAAACTTACCTCCAAGCCCTCTCCAAACTACTCAAACAATAGGAAAGTTCCAGGGTTAAGTGGACGCTCCGTTAATGCCCAACCAATCCCCCTGAGGTTCCCCAGTGCCCAACTGTCATGCATTTAGGTTGACAATAGAAAATATGATTTTAAGCTTTCAAGCAATCAAGCTGTGGTATCAAAATTTGTGAAAATTGGGTGAAAAAATTTAGGAATTAAACTTTGGGGTATAGGACTTCTATTTGGATCATCATAATAACTTAAAAAGTCATGGGATGTGATTTTAAGAAGTTGTTTTGGTGAAGAACGTTAAATAGGTCAAGTTTTATGTGTTTCTGTTGCGGTAGTGGCTTTCTCGACCATTTTAAAAATATATTCTAATGAGTTAAAATTGACAATTTGGTTCTAAGACTATTTAGACTTGACAAGCTTTCCAACGGTGGTTTGATATTGAAAATCCAACGAGAGGCTTTTCTTTTATAAAATTTTCAAGTTGATTCAAGATTCTGCTGCAAACCTTGGTCAGTTTGGCAAGTTGGATTCTTAAAATGTTTCTAAATAGGTTTCTCCAGGTTTTCCAATGTTTCTTGAGCCTAATGATGGCAGCCACACGGGGCAGGGGTGGGGAGTTATCCCCCCGTTCCCGTCCCCGACCTCGACCCCTCCCTAGTCCCCCGTCCCCGTCCCTGTCCCCAATCCCCGTTGCAGGAATTTTTTACCCCCGTCCCCGTCCCCCAAATTCCCGCAGATCCCCGCGGAGGTCCCTGAGTTTGCAGAAAATTCAAAATATTCCAACAGACAATAGCAAATTTGCTATTCAAGAAGCTGAAAATCTGTAGAACTAACAATTTAAAATTTAATATTTCAACACAATTAACATACAATCTCATAACAAACAACAACCCATAAATACATTAGGAAAGTAAAATAACATGAAATTGCAGGACTTTGTTTAAAAATAAAACAGATTAAAATAACTTGATAATAAATTCGATAAGGTTCGATAATATCCATAGTCATTCAATGTGCAGAATCTTCATTTTCTTCATCTTCACACATAACTTGCCTATAAATAAAAAGAAAAAACACCACAAACTAAATGAATTCATAAAAAATATTGAAATAATTTATAATATATTATTAAAATATACTCTTACTGCATCATCAACATCTTGATCTTCAGTCATTGTACCGTATTGAGCTTTCGCTTTTGAAGGACCTAACAATAATAAAATCAAATTTAACTTTCAAATGAAATCAAATAGCAAAAACTTTAAAAAAAAGAAAGAAAGAAAATGATGGTTATAAGTTAACATTACCTTCCGTTGAATTTCGTAACCAATCCTGACAACACATCAATGCTTCTACGGTGTCGACATGTAACCTGCTCTGGTGAGGACTCAAAAAATGACCACTCGTGCTGAAGACAGATTCTAAAGCAACTGTAGAGATAGGGATTGCTAAAAAATCTCTTGCAATTCTTTGTAAAGTAGGGTATTTTACTCCAATTTGCTTCCAATAACCCAATATGTCAAATTCTTCTTCATTTGATTTATCAAGCAAGACAGGCTCTTCCAAATAGCAATCTAATTCTGATTTGACATTATTTCCTGAAGAAGTTTCCTTCACATATTGAAAGTAGCTGAATTTCCATTTTTCTTTCTTTACAAGAGAAGTCACTTTAGTCAAAGTTGAAGATGTATCAGAACCGAAACTAGAAGCACTACTCTTCTTATCCTTAGCTTGATATTCACTAACTAAATCTTTACATAATTTTCTTACCCTCTGCAACTCGTCTGCACTTTTTTTCGGATACATGAGAGGAAAAAAATAATTCAACAATTTCATTTTGTATCTAAGATCCAAAACAGCACCTATTGCCATTACCCCATTAATCACACCCCAATACCTCTCAAACTTTACAATCATTGATTCAGCCATGGCTTTGATGATGAGATTAGAATAAACAAACCACCCAGTCAAAGACAATCTAATTTCACAAATTTTTGGAAAATAAACATTTGCAGTCGGATAATGAGAACCTGAGAACAACTCAGTGACACTATGGAAAATTTCCAATTTCTCAGAAATTTCATTTACCATTTTTGAATCTTCATCACTTGGAGAATGCTTAAATGGAGGCTCACGTTGTCTTAAACATCCAAAAACATCTTTGTATGGCAATGCAGATGCAAGCATTAAATACGTGGAGTTCCATCTAGTTCTACAATCAAGTGCAATCTTTTTTGAATAATTAATATTCAATTGACTACAAGTATCAACAAACTTCTCCTCTCTCTTTGGCATTGCAACCTAATAAGCCACACTTTCTCTAATCCTTTGAATAGAGTAATCAATACTTGACAATCCTTCTTTCACAATCAAATTCAATACGTGAGCACAATAACGTATATGAAATAAGGACCCTCCCAAAGGAAATGAAGAAGCTGAAATCTTATCAAAAATACGGTTAATCATGGCATCGTTGGTGCTACAATTATCAACAGTCAAGGTTAACAGCTTCCTATCCAAATTCTAATCAAACAAACATTCAACCAAAATATCAGAGAGAACCTCAGCAGTATGTGGTGCAGGCACATAGATAAACCTAACATAAACAAATATATATGTATAAAAAATAATATTAATTACAATAAACACAAGAAAAAGATAAAAGAAAGAACCCAACTTGCTTAAGAAAAATTAATGAGTGGTTACCTCACAATTCTACTTTGCAAAGTCCAAGTATCATCAATGAAATGGGCCGTAATAGACATGTAGCCTTTGTTTTGATTCCTTCAAGTCCACAAATCGGTAGTGATTGCAATACGACTTGAATTCTTTTCGAGCAATTTCAATGTGGTAGTCTTCTCGGTCTCATATATCTTGATTATATCACTTTTCATGGTATTGCGAGAAACTACTTTAAACAAAGGCTGAAGAGAACCACAAAATCTCCTAAACCCAATATGATCAACTATTGAGAGAGGATACTCATACAATATAATCATTTTTGCAAGTTCTATTCTAGCAATATCTTGGTTAAATGTATAGTTACCCACTACAAATGATTCACCCCTTTCTCTCGCTGAATTAGCTGATGATTGTGCCAAGGTTTTTGTTATGGATTGCTTTGGGCCCCTCACAGTACGAAGCTTACAAGTCCTAATGTGGTCATGTAAGTGTTTAGTACCTTGTTTAATGTCATCGCCGAGCTTCCTATCACAATACTTGCATATGGCCTTCCACTTATCATCTATTTTCTGTCTTTTAAAGTGTGTCCAAGCTTCCGAAGTTAATCCCATTTTATTAGGACTAGAACGTTCTATGACATCTTGTGTGTCTGAATTTGCTACACTTGTTTCATTAGGCAGCAATTCAGTTTATTGTGTTTCTTCACCCGGATTCAAAGTTGCGGGTGAAACTTGGTTGCTTCCCACAGGAGTATTAGGTGATTGATTACTATCCGTCATTCTACATAATCACAAAATTTCCCTCAAAATATTTAAAAAAGCATTACAAAATCCAATATCAAAAAATAATCCGGACACAACGGCATAATCATTCACATCCTAAAGAATCAATAATGGCATAAAATAAAAAACAAATCTTCCACATAAAGGAAACGAATCAAATCAAGCCAATAGCAAAATAAGGGGGAAAAAAAGTTTTGGCCCATTTGGGCATATATTGAACAGCCTAATGGAATCTGAATCAAATTTGAACTATTTGAATTGAATTATAGAATTTCTAATCTACTCCTACCTGAGAATTGAGATCTTGTGGGACATGGCTCCATCAACGTCAGATTCCATAAAATTTCAGAATTTGATAATAGAATTCAATGGTTAAAGGCATTTGTAGCTTTTGAATAAGTTAGCAAACCAGCAAGCAAAAATCAGCAAAGAAACCATTTAAAGAAAGAACCTAAGAAACCATTCTGCAGTGAAAAACACACATATACACACACAGAACCATGCAGATGATAGAAGCACACATATACACACAGAACCACACATACATAATGAAATTCATAGAAATAGAGCTGAGTTTTCATTAAGCTACCTGATAAAAACTTGGTTCGAGCAGAAATCTAAGGAAGAAAGAACAGAGTGACTGAGTGAGAAAGCGACTTAGGCACTTAGCTTTTGATATTTGCTGCAATGGTTTTCCAAAACTCCTCACCACTCGGATCTATGCCGCTGTCGCCGCACTGCCGTAGGACTTCACCTGTCTCAAGAAGGAATTTTTGTGTTTCAACTTTCAAGCTTTCAGTCGCACTGTCAAAGAGAAAGGAGAGGACCAAGAGGCGAGGGGTGCTTTTAGGGGTTTGGAATTTGGATTAACCCTTTGTCTTAGTCGATTTACGATTTTGCCCCTTACTCTTTAATTGAAGTTTCAGAATTGTTCATATATAATATTTATTATATGTAATATAAAATTGTATATTTATATAATATTATACATTTATAATATATATTATGTATATTTACAAAATCTATCACATATATTATATATATTTAAAATATATATTTTTTTAACGGGGACGGGGACCCCACGGGGCGGGGGGTATGGTCCCAATCCCCATCCCCGAAATGGTCGCGGGGGGAACGTTTCCCCTATCCCCGTCCCCACGGGGAAAAATTACACGAATTCGGGGACCCGAAAATGGGGATCTACATGGGGACCCCGCAACTTCGGGATTTTTTGCCAGCCCTACTTGAGCCTAACATCATCTATACTTAACAAGGTTTTTAACAGCTATTTTTAGGGCTGATTTGTGGAAGGAAAGTTGGGTTTCAATATTTTGAAAATGAGGGATGTGTTATAGCTCACTCCAATGACTATCCCTGCTCCCCAGTTGATCTGGCAAGATTGGTTCTAAAGGTGTTTTTGTCATTTTCCTTCATATTTTTGAGTGATTCTTAATCCTAAAACTAACTACACTAAATAAGATTTCAAACAGTGTATTCTATGGATTTCTTAGATGTGAGGAGGTCAAGTTTCAAATTTTTGAAGTTGAGGGTATGATAGAGGCCTCCTCTGTTTTGGCCGAAATGGCGGGTTAGATTCAAACAAATTTTTCTACCATTTTCCTCATTGTTTTTGGGTGATTCTTGGTTCTATCAATATTTAGACTTGATGAAGTTTCCAACAGTACCTTATATGCAATTTTTAGAGCAGTATAAGTAGGGTTTTCAAATTTTTAAAGTGAGATATGTACACTGGAAACAGCTACCCGAGAGCAAAATCAATGTTTTTAAACTTCACTTATTTCATAAAATTATCTAACTACCAAATCTAAGTGTGATAATCCAATAAATTTCTTATAACCCTCAAGTTCATCTTCATGGTTCTACATACAAAAGCTAAATCAAGCTCAATCAATAATCAAAACAATAGTTCATCATGTAGATCCAAATAAGTAGAGGATCATAACAATCAAAGATCATATCAACAAACACATAATCAATGGATTTCTCAAAAATAGAATCATGAATCATGGGTTAACAAAACAAGGTAGGGATTATCATGATCTTTACCTTTATTGTTATCCAAATCCCCAAAAGTCCCAAGGATTTCCTTCAAGCTTCAAGAAACTCCTAACAATCATGGAAGAGCTACTAAAAATCTCACTTAACATAAGCTAATAACTACTCAAAACTTAACTTAAATCTAACCAAACTAGAGATTAAGTCAAGAGAAGAGGTCCCTTAACAATTTCCCTTGTGAAATTACTTGAGAAAAGTTGATGAATGATTGAAGAAATTTTTGTTCTTTTTCCTTTGTTGTGCTCGGCCAAGAGGTGAAAGAGAAGAAGAAATGAAATCTTTTGATACATACATACACATCATATACACACAAGAGAATGTCTCCCAAATGTAGAAGATCAATGGTATTTTAGTAAATTTTTAAAAGTTAAAAATGAGTATGTTGGGTAACTAAGGCATCACTAAGTGTATAACTTAGCTACATAGGTGGATGGATTTTAAGCATGTGGTCTTATCTTTGAGAAAGACTTGATGTTGGCCTTCCATTGTGTGTGTGTGTGTGTGTGTCCATTCTATTTTCTCTCTTTGTTTTTTTTTTTCAAAATTTAGAATTGGACTTGGACTTTTTTAAAATTATGATGAAGTCTTTGGGCTTCAAACTCTTGGGCCATTTATGCATGGATTTGGGTTAGAAATAATGTCTTTGGGCCTCATTTGATTGTAATAAAATTTTCGATTGTCAAATCGAAATAATTACGTCGTTTTAAAGTTTTTCGAACAATAGTGATTAAAATCGTTTAAAACGGCGCTAGGTTTTAAAATTTTGAAACTTAGGGGTTGAAATGCAATCACAAAAATATTTTGGATCTAAAATATTATTTTCGAAGTTATTAGAATATTTCTGATAAATTTTGAGCCGAAAGAAATGTTTGAAACAAATTTTTTTTTACCGAGAAATTTAGTAAAAGAAATCGAAAAAATTTCGAATTGATAAGAGAAATATTTTAAATAATATTATGGCAATTTTTGGGTTGTAACAATCTCCCCTCTTAAAAGAATCTGGTCCCCAAATTCATAACTTTGCTTAAATACGTGGGAATATCTGTTCCGCATCTCGTCCTCACGTTTCCAAGTCACAACTTTTACCTTTTAGGTTCTGCCACAGAACTTTGACTTGGGGTATCTGTCGATTCCTAAATTGTCAGACCTAGTATTGATTTGTAGATATCATATCGTACCTTACTGGGGTTGGTTATGCATTCTAGAACTGATATATTTATTTATTATATATATATATATATATTTCTTCGTTTCTTAGGGCAGTCCTTAGTGGCATGTTGAAAATTTCCGCATATAAGGTGCTTTCCTTGCTTTTTCTAACATTGATCTTCTAAATGATTGGTGCCACCACAAAATCCACAATTTCTCCTTTTAGCATTATAGAGGGTGTTACCCTTGTCAGCCACCGCTTGAGTTTCTGACATGATTTTTTGTTTCTTTTCCTTTTCTTGGTCAAATTTTTTGACCACTTTCCTTCTCTCTTTTCTTTAGTCTTTCAGAGCTTCGGAAATTCTACCTCCAGTTTCATTGCCATATCTACTGCATTATCATAGTTTGCGGGACGACCAATAGCGAAGCACTGCCTTAATTCGGGTTTAAGGCCTTCAAAAAATCTTTTCCTCCGCCTTTCCTCATCCACAAGAATGTGCGGTGCATATTGAATTAGTCGATTGTATTTGGACTCATATTTGGCTACATTATGCGTCCCCTGAGTCAAATTCATAAAAAAAATTTCCCTCATATCCTTAACCACTTGAGGGACATATTTTCTTAGAAATTCAGTTTTGAATTCCTCCCACATTCCTTCAACTTCCTCTCTTTCCCATTTTCTTTCAATTACTCGCCACCAGTGATGAGCCGTTTCCTCAAAAAGGAAGGTGGCATACTTCACCTTTTGTGGTTCCGAGTAACTTAATACTCGAAAAATTTTCTCAATCTCCATCAACCAGGATTCTGCCTTTTAGTCATCCAGTTCTCCTTTGAACCTAGGCGAATTAAATTGCAAAAATCGTATTAACATTTTATCCTTCGAATCCTCTCCCTACCCTTGATTTACTTGTTGTCGTCCTTGATTTAGAACTTGTTGCAGCAAAGTAAAGAGTTGTTCTATTATAGGCTCGTTTCTCGGGGGTGTTTGCTGGTAAGGTTCATTATGTGTAAGGGATATTGGTTCATGGGTTTCCTATTGAGGTATATCATTTTCTATGTTATTGGGAGTTTCGGGTGCCCGCAATTCTTCAAGTAGTACTCATCTTGGTCTTCCCTATTTTCTAGGGGGTCCGTTGTTTGTCATATTGCCGCCTGATGTCATTTGTGTAAAATTTATAACAATGAATTTTATTAATACCTTGTGGTTCTTCCTATCATACTTCAAACTTACGGTGATAAAGTATAGCAATACCCAAGATTTAACCCAAGTAGCATTACAGAAAGTTCATTGCATTGCATTCATGATTCTTAAGTACATTTTACATTTGTTTGGTTACAAAGCTTTTCTTATAAAAGTTGCCAAAATTAAGATAGCTTTCTAACCACATTCTTAACTGATTCAACTCCTTCATCATCCCTAGACTAAACTTACAATATCAGACGTCAGTGCCATTAGTCACTACATATAATATTCTACTACCAATATTTACATATATATGCTCCTATCCCTAGATAATACCTAAGCCCTGACTTTGATGGGTGGATACTTTGCTATACTCTACTGCAGCTGGTTCTGCGTCCCAACACCGGTATTCTTTCGGTTCTATGGGTAATTTTTCATTGCATGTTGTGCACTTCCACAGATCAAGCACTTTTTGAGTTCTTTCTAACACTTATTCTCGGTGTGGGAGTTGCCTCTACAAAATTTACAACTTATCTTCTCAGCAGTAGCTGGAGCTTTACCTTTATCGACTGCCCATAGGTTTGATTTTTCAATCATCATCTTTGATTTTTTCTTATAGGGACTTTTCTTCTTTCTTTTCCTCTTACTCGCTTGATTATGTGATGCACACTGGGTTTGCTTATTGTCTTTATCCTTGTTTTCTATTACTATAAGGGTCGTCCTTGACTTAAACTTGTAAGTTTCCTTTCCCTTATATCTCTAACTACTTGAGGGATAAATTTACTTAAAAATTCCTCCTTGAATTCTTTCCAAGTATCCTCTTCTTCAGTTCTTCTCCAACATTATGCTATTATCCGCCACCAATGATACGTTGCTTCTTCCAATAGGAAAGTAGGGTACTTTATTTACAGTTCTTCCGAGTAGGTTCATACCCGAAGGGTCCTTTCAATTTTCCCTATCTAGGGTTCAATCCTTTTATCATCAGCTTTGCCCTTGAACCCAGACGGATTAAATTTTAAAATTCCAGCGAGCAACTCGTTTTTTGAATTTTCTTTTATTCTTACGTTCTTGACCTATTTGTTGTTGGCAATAGTCCTTAAGTTATTGCCATATAATAAAGAGTTGCTCAACTGTAGGTTCATTTCATGTAGATGATGCCAGTTCTCAGGTTTCGTCACTCAGTTGGAATTCCTCCTGTGGTGATCTATCGCATTTTCTAGGTGTTCCCTCATCAGATGCGCTTCCCTTCGTTGCCATGATTTCTTGAAATTAGCAAACAAGTTTTCTTAATATCACCCCAAAGGTTTCTTATTTAGCTCAAGAACTCTAATATTATAACAAAATGAATTCATAACACTAAAGGTACCAAATACCCTCTTTTTTCCTTACTTGGGTAACATCGCCCTATTTTTAATAAATAACTTTGGACCTAATCAACAATTCTTGCCTATCTCAATAATCTCAAATCGAATGATTACTGCATAAATATATCGATTCACAAAACGGTAGGCCTCCCAATTGTAATTCGATACATTTAGGCAATACTCATTATACCAAATGATCATGACTTAATTTAGTTCAAACCTATGGCATAAGTCCAAAGAGAATTCTTATCCCAAGGATCTAATTCCGGTATAGCTCGAGTTCTTATCCAAAGAAACCCAGAGCTCTGATACCATTCGTAACGTCCCGGGGTCCTAGTGCACTTCCGCCCTAGTTTCTGGGACATTACTCACATACATGAATAATAAAACTAAATTTTAAAATCAACATAAATACAATCATCCAGCATAATCAGATTTTAACTTAACTTGAATTTACACATCAATTGTCACTCAGACATAAACAGAAAATTTCATCTTGTATTCAACACTTAATTTTCCACCATATCATGATTACAGACCATAAATTTTTCAAGTTACATCATAGGAACTAAAATTTTCATACTAAGCATGCCTAAAGTTCAGACAACTTGATCTAAGCTAAATACATCCATATGTTCATAATTCCAAAGAACCCAAGTGCTAACAAGATGCCTTCCAATCTCAACTGATTCATGAAGCTAATGACCTGCATAATATTAATGAAATCATGAGTCCACTGACCCAGTAAAAATCATGACTATGATGGAAAGAGATATGCCATTCAGTAGGATCAAAACTCAAGATGTCAACATGATTTAAACAAATAACAAGGGTGATTGACATCAGGGAATTAGAACAATAAAAAAAACTTAAAAGCTCAAGATGATCAATTCGATATTCATTCACAATGTGATCATTTGTTCATAATTTATAATGTTCACAATTTCCATGACAATTATGAATATCGAACTGATTAAGGCTGAACTAGTATTTGGTGGATCTATCACCCTTATAACTTCAAAATAATTCAATTATATCCTTATGCCTGCCGTCTCTCCCTTGAATAGCTGTTCAGAGGGGAGCAATCCAAATAAATAATTTAGGCACGATCCACTGCATGCCGGGAGTAGTTGTTCGAAAACTTACCTCCAAGCCCCCTCTGAACCACTCAAACAATAGGGAAGTCCCAGGTTAGGTCGACGCTCTGTTAACGCCCAATCAATCCCCCTGAGGTTCCCCAGGGCCCAACTGTCATACATTTAGGTTAACAATAGAAAATACAACTTCGAGCTTTCAAGCAATCAAGCTGTGGTATCGAAATTCTAGAAAATTAGGTGCAAAAATTTAGGAAATAAACTTTGGGGTATAAGAGTTCTATTTGGATCATCATAATAGCTTAAAAAAGTCATGGGATGTGATTTTAAGAAGTTATTTTGGTGAAGAACATTAAATAGATCAAGTTTTATGTGTTTCTGCTACAGCAGTGGCCTTCTCAGCCATTTTAAAAATATATTCTAATGAGTTAAAATTGACAATTTGGTTTTAGACTATCTAGACTCGACAAACTTTCCAAAGGTGATTTTATATTGAAAATCCGATTAGTAGTTTTTCTTTTATAAAATTTTCAAATTGATCTAAGATTCTGCCGCAAACCTTGGTTAGTTTGGTGGGTTGGATTTTTAAAACGCTTCTGGATAGGTTTCTCTATGTGTTTCAGTGTTTCTTGAGCTTAACATCATCTACACTTAACAAGATTTCTAACTGCTACTTTTGGGGCTGATTTGTTGAAGGAAAGTTGGGTTTCAACATTTTGAAAATGAGGGATGTGTCATAGCTCACTCTAGTGAATACCCCTGCTTCCGGATCCATCTGGCAAGTTTGGTTCTAAAGGTATTTTTGATCATTTTCCTTCATGTTTTTGAGTGATTCTTAATCCTAAAACTAACTATACTCGATAAGGTTTCAAACGGTGTATTCTATGGATTTTTTGGATGTGAAGAGGTCAAGATTCAAATTTTTGAAGTTGAGAGTATGATAGAGGCCACCTCTGTTTTGGCCGAAATGGCGGGTTAGATTCAAACAGATTTTTCTACAATTTCCCTCCTTGTTTTTGGGTGATTCTTAATTCTATCAACATTTAGACTTGATTAGATTTCAACGGCACCTTATATGCAATTTATAGAGTAGTATAAGTAGGGTGTTCAAATTTTTAAAGTGAGATATGTACACTGGAAACAGCTACCCGAGAGCAAAATCAAAGTTTTTAAACTTCACTTATTTCATAAAATCATCTAACTATCAAATCTAAGTGTGATAATTCAGTAAATTTCTTATAACCCTCAAGTTCATCTTCATGGTTCTAAATACAAAAGCTAAATCAAGCTCAATCAATAATCAACATAATAGTTCATCATGTAGATCTAAGTAGGTAGAGGATTATAACAATCAAGGATCATATCAACAAACACATAATCAATGGATTTTTCAAAAATAGAACCATGAATCATAGATTAACAAAACAAGGTAGAGATTATCATGATTATTACCTTTATTGTTATCCAAATCCCCGAAAGTCCTAAGGATTTTCTTCGAACTTCAAGAAATTCCTAACAATCATAGAAGAAATACTTAAAATCTCACTTAACATAAGCTAATAACTACCCAAAACTCAACTTAAATCTTAACAAACTAGAGATTAAAGTAAGAGAAGAGGTCTCTTATCAATTCCCCTTGTGAAATTACTTGAGAAAAGTTGATGAAAGATTGAAACTTTTTTTGTTCTTTTTCCTTTGTTGTATTCAGCCAAGAAGTGAAAGAGAAGAAGAAATAAAGTCTTTTGATACATACATACACATCATATACATACAAGAGAATGTCTCCCAAATGGTAGAAGATTAATGGTATTTTAGTAAATTTTTAAAAGTTAAAAATGAGTATATTGGGTGACTAAGGCATGACTAAGTGTATGACTTGGCTACATTAGTGGATAGATTTTAAGCATATGGTCTTATGTTTGAGGAAGACTTGATGTTGGTCTTCCATTGTGTGTGTGTGTGTGTGTGTGTGAGAGAGAGAGAGAGAGAGAGAGAGAGAGGGGGGGCCGAAATTTCTATTCTATTTTCTCTCCTTTTTTTTTTCAAAATTTAGAATTGGACTTGGACGTTTTTAAAATTGTGATGAAGTCTTTGGGCTTCAAACTCTTGGGCCATTCATCCATGGATTTGGGTTAGAAATAATGTCTTTGGGTCTCATTTGATTGTAATAAAATTTCGGTTGCCAAATCAAAATAATTTCGTTGTTTTAAAGTTTTTCGGATAATAACGATTAAAATCATTTAAAACGGCGCTAGGCTTTAAAATTTTGAAACTTAGGAGGTTGAATGCAATCACAAAAATCTTTTGGGTCTAAAATATTATTTTTGAAGTTATTAGAATGTTTCTGATAAATTTTAGGCCGAAAAAAATTTTTAAAACGAATTTTATTTATCAAGAAATTTAGCCATAAAAGAAATCGAAAAAATTTCGAATTGATAAGAGAAATATTTTAAATAATATTAAGAGAATTTTCTGGTTGTCATCACCACATGAAATTTGTTACTAGTAGTTACAAAAAATTTTATTTTGTCATATGAATAATAATCTTAAAATTCAGTCTGACAAAAAATTATGACTAAAATACTGTTGTTGTAATTAATTACACATTTATAATGCCACGACACTAGTTCTTTTGATATTGAACTATTGTTACAAAAAAATATTGTTATCATTTAAATCATATACTAGTAATTATAGAAAAATCATTGTTTGTGAATAAATACCATTAGTGATAATTTTTACATTGTTAACCAATTTTTTCCGTTATATTATAATTTTTGTACTGTTGTGTGACTCATATATTACTCCAAATATACGGACAAAAATTAGATCACATAAAGTTGTTACTCTCTCTCTCTCTCGCCAACTCTAATCAATCTCAACCGCCGGATCCCAACTCCCAAAATTTATCAAGGTACCCAATCAAACCCCACTTAACCTGGATCTCACCATACAGAAGCATTGGCACTCAGCCCACTTTTCCAACTGGTTCCAACTAATTCTTTCGGTCTATAAATAGGCCCTTAAATGCTAAGCCTCTGTGTAGGACCTGCAAGCATTTGGCTTTTGCAAACATAGAGGGAAGTGCCTTGAAGCCAAAGGTTGAACTAATTTTGTCTGTCGTCGGGTTCAATCTGTTAAGGTGCGTACAGTTTAGGGAATTTGTATTATTGTTATCTATTTCGGTTCACGAGTTTTCAAGTATAGTAATAAAGTTTTCGTAACAAAAGGCCATTTTTCTTGTAGTGCAAAAACTCTTAGCTTCACCAAACATTGAACAAGACGAACGAAATATTAGCGCTGAAACTAATTTATGGCGGCGGAGGTAGAGAAATCTCAACCGACGGTGGAGATCACTAAGTTAAAATTCACCTACCCCGGAATCGACGGCCATCCTCCGCCGGGCTCCAAACCCCTGATAGATGATTTCAACTTAACTCTCTTCCCCGCTGATCGCTGCCTTCTCGTGGGATCCAATGGCGCTGGTTCTCTCTTTCTTTCATGGGTTTATCTT
>JACFYI010003848.1:346218-358933 GCA_014898755.1 Handroanthus guayacan
TTTTTTTTTTTTTTTTTATAATTAAAGAGGAGGGCCATTTTAGATATTTTGGTTAAGTCCATCAAATACAATAGGCGGCCGTCAATTCCAGGGATACTTTTTGTAATTTGAAAAAATAAAGGGTATGTTTTTATAAATACACCACACGTCAGGGGGTCCGGTTGTAATTTACCCAAAAAGAAAATAAGCTGCAGAGAATAACAGATCTTGAGTTGCTCGACAAAAAAAAAGCAAAAAGCATACTTAAAGATGCAGTGTTGTCGAGCGTCACTGCAAAGTTTTGTAACAAGGGTGTCAAACCAAGGAGTTTTAGAGTGGGGGACTTAGTTTTGAAGAAGGTAAAAGTCTCTAAACATATGGAAAAGCTCAAGCCAAAATGGGAAGACCCATATAAAGTGATCAAAGTTGCCAATAACAACTCGTACCAATTAGAAGACCTAGAAAGGAGAGAGCTCCCTCTAACTTAGAATGCCATCAATTTGCAAAAATTTTATGTTTAAAAGATGTGTACTATGTCATTTGTTAAAATGATCTAAGTTAATATGAAGAATTCCTTTTGAAAGTTTTAATCAACATGTATTAATTTAAAATACCCGATTTTGTACATAGCAGAAGCTGATAATTAGCTGACCTATATCTATTTATGATTCATTGACCCAGCCTAATCAACCCGATTCGATTTGGTGTTGGAAATCTAGAAGCCTTATCTCCATGAAGTCAAGCAGCATCGACAAGAAAGACTAGACCAAGCTATCGTTTTCAAGTCAGCCTGTACTGACTTGGAGGAAAGGGCTCTTTTAGTTAAGTTAGCTAGTATTGACTTAAGAGAACCATAAAGGTCATGGGGAATCGACCCACATCCATTTTGATCGCAAAAAGCAAGCTAGAATTTGTTATTAAAATTGACCTATATCAATTTGAAGATGGGAACCTAAAAACTTAATATTTACGAAGTCTCATTTAATTCAACCAACCAGCATTGGTTTAAGTCTCGTTATCATTCATGTTGACTAGTATCGACTTAAGAAACAGAAACTCAAGTCAACTTGAATTGATGGTAGCTAGGGTCAGCTCGCATCGCCCTTGGGCATAACTTCCCTTAAGAAATTTTACAATTATTATCAATCTAGACATCGACCTTGTTCGATGCTAAGATCGAGGAGGACCAGAAACCCCGATGGAACTTATTAATCAACTAGCCAATAGTCGAACTATTGCACAATAAGTGTTTGAATGCATCAGTTCGATCACACTATGACGCATTTAAAATGCAAAAATGCTAAGATGTATGATTCGATTAGAATGAAAACAACATCATTTGGTATCTAAAGCATGCATCAGGGCGATGATAGATAAAAGCAAAGGAAACGCAACTTCATTTCATGTGATCAAATTTACATCATGGTCGATAGATAAAAGCAAAGGAAACGCAACTTTATTTCATGTTATCAAATTTACATCATGTTAGACTGTGTGGCGGCTCGATTACATCACATGAAAAAATCCAAATTATGGCGTGGTGACCATGACAAGTTCGGTCGCGACATCAATGGGAGCAGGGGCAACAGCTTTACCAACAAGAAGGGCTTCCAAATGAAGGGGATTGCACGAGCTCACCTAAATAGCTTGGGCTCGACAGGCGGCTGCTGCCTTTTCCTTTTTCTTTGCCTCCCGAGCTATCTTTTCGATCCTCTATAAGATGCCCTCAAATTCGTGGCTCTCGATCTCTAAGAGGTTATCATCATCATCATCACCATCAGGGTAAGCTCAAAGATACTTATCTTTGCTGCGATCAAGTTTACCCTCATCAAACTTGACCCAAAGGACCGGAAGCTGACCTTGCGCTATGTCCTAGCCCATCTTGATGTCATCAGGACCCAAGAGTAAGCTAGCCATCTTAAAAATCAACCCCTTCATGAATTCCTCGATAGCTTTGGCTTGAATAGAGGGGATGGTTCGCGAGTACTCAACCTCTTTATCTTTGATGGCATCCTCTTGTCCTCAACGTCGTGCCTCGACAGCCTCTTTGCGGAGTCTGTGTTGGCCTCAGCAAGATGACTCTTATCGACCACCAATTGCATAAGGGTGGCATCAGTTTTTCTCAATACCTCATCGCTTTCTTGGACGCGCCGCTTGCGCTCGGATACTTTGGAATTAGCTATTGCTAGTTGCTCTTTCAACTGCTCGACTCTAACTTAGCGAGCTCCTCATGTTTGTTTTTCCAGGATCGGGCTTCATACCTATTATTGTACACCTGTCGCTCAACGACATAAGCAACATTGCTAGTCTACAAAAGAACAGATCGAAAAATGAGGTTGAATAAATTATGTTAAATTTTGCAACTAAGAGGTACTGAGTTTTGCCGCAAGGAGATGGTGGACAAAGAGGTGCATCAGGAATGGAAGGCATTAGCCCGAATCATGAGCTAAATCCCACTCAAACAACATCCCCTGGAAGGCCCTATAAGTCTCCTCTATAGCTTGTTCCTCGAAGATCGAGTGATAATTTGAGAATCAAGAAGGCGGGGCTTGCGGAATTCTAAAAAAAAGTGAACAAGATTGATGAGCAATCGATTGAGGCCTTCTCGATAGCAGTGCTCTTCCTTTGTTGCGGTGGGCCGGCCTCTTGATCGGGGTCGAAGCTGGTGTGAGGGCAGGGATTTTTCTCTTTTGATTTGGGGGCACTGGATCCTAGACCCGGGTATCCCTAGTCGTGGTCGGCACGACTTGTGGTTGAGCTATCTATCGTAATCAATTCGCCTACCGCTATTGGTTGTTCTGGACACCAACCCTTATCTATTCCAATCTCTCCACAACAGCGGCTCGGGCTATCGCAACAAAGTGTGATCTGAATGGACAGGAGAAAAATCGATAAGAAATCGAAAAATAAGTGAAATCAAACTAATCAAGTCAATAAGCAATAAGTCAAGAGGCTATCGAGGATGACACATCCACCCCTTTGACCTCGGCAGGAGAGTAGCCTACTGTTGCCAAAACCCTCTCCTTGCAAAAGTCCTGAGCTTGGAGGGGATGGAGGTCGAGCAGTCTTTGGAGCTGGCTGACCTCCCCAAGACAATAGACCAATATTCTTCAGGTTGATCTTGCCTAATGCCTATCTTGGTTGAATGACGAGGTTGGTGCCAGGAGAAGGTTAGATGAAAAACCACATTTGCTTCGAATTTTGCCGAAGCTCAAGGTAACTAGCAAGATGATTTTTCTACCCGATCTAGCAGTGAGATAATAAAACTCGGGTTCGCATATGCCCCCGACTTGGCTGAGCTTTGATAGTAGAACAAATCGCAGAAATTCTTGAATGAGCTCGGATAGCCCAAACATCTCATCAACACGATAAACGACAAGATAAGGGAGTGTGAATTAGGGACTAACTACGTCGAAGAGAGGCCTAATCTCTTGAGTATTTGATTGACCTTCCGTGGGATCGAAAATTGAAGGCCACATTCAAACGCTGCAAATGGTATAGCCAAAAATCCATCCGCACTCTCTTGCATCTGTTCATGGGATCAAGTCGCCCCTGTCTTGTAATTGTCTGGAATATGGTACTTGGTCCTAATTTCATTGATCTTACCCCTTCTTAGCGTATAATGCAACAGGGTCTGATAATGGCTTTGGCCTGCCTCCGCCTACCACTTCTCGACCCTGGGCTGTTCAACCTCTCCCTCCATTGGCATTCCATCCAACCTTCGTGAACAATACCTGGGCCACCTAGGATCAGCGAAGGCCCCCTTTTCAGCTTTGTTTGTTGGTCGACCCGACCCCATATGAAGTCGATCAACTAAAGGATGCCAAATCACCTCCTACGCCTTCTCGATCCTTTGTGCCAGTGTCACTGTATGAGGATTTAGTAAGTGGATGCCTTGTCGACTGTTCCTATCCATCTCTAGGTCGAGAAATGTCACTATCAAGCATTTATGGCTAAGTCAGAGAATACAACTTGCCCTAACAAATATTAATTGAACTCCATCGCGAGATTCCACCATCCATGGTAGGTCTAGTCCACTGTAGGCTGGCCGGTGGTGAGTTGTAGATGTAGATCGCAAAGCAGTCTCGTCGAGCAAATGACCTATCCAACCGTGCCAACATTTTGTCTAGAGACTCAATCCAAGCACAAGTTGGGGGCAACATGGGACTTTCACCAACCCTATTTCTTAGCCAATGCCTCTATAAATACCAGTAAGTTCACTAATGACACATTAAACACTTCAATCACTAAATTCTGTCTTTCCCTGTTCGACCCTGTCTTAATCAATATATTGACTAAAGCATCGAAGGTCATAGTGGAGGACACTCTTCGCTAGCCTAACATGCATTTCATCCTGCAAGTGGATCCCACAACTCTCTACCAGGTCGATTCTCCTTACTAAGATCGATTCTAGTTTAGCAGACCCAAAATTCACCCACATCAATATACATGAATGATTTTTTAAATTAAATACTATAAATGTTATTAAATAAATTATCAACGCTGTTTATTAATTTGAGATATAATTCATTAACATAAATACTTATTGGGAACAAATCAAGGCATAGGTATAGTAATTAGCATTTCAATAGGATAATATTTTACTTTGTTGTATAAGTTAAGAAGTAGTGGCAACTCCCGGATATCTTGAATCAACGATCCCTTCAAAATTTTCAACTACTGAACTCAATAAATAAATACAAAAAAACTAAAAAAATATTATTAGCACAAGTTTTTACAACAATCCTCTATGATTGTTCATATCTTAAAATTGTCTCATAACAATTTCATTATCAATGCTATTAAACATATATTTTTCAATATAGGTAACTAAACAATCACTTATAAGTTGATCACTTATTTTAATAAAGTATGGTGAATTAGCATATCACATACAGTGTGCTAAAATAATTGAAAACATTAACATATTCAATAAAAAGAATATGAAAAAGATTAACAAAAGAATTAACTGGAATATCATTAAATTAATAAAAATATAAATTTTGATTCACCCAAAATGGCCTTGAGTTTGACTAGTTGGTCGAAACCAAATGAGCACGAGGCGTGGTAGGAATGGAAAACAAAATTTGAAAGAGAAATATGGGAAATATAAAGTTTCAATGAGTAATAGGTTTCATATTTATTAAAGATAACAAATATAGACCTTTCCAAACTTTAAATTGTAGTGTCATTGACCCTTTGCAATGATATTCTGCATATAAACACATGTGCAAAAAAACTTGCAGTGCTAAAAATATCTACATACAAACATATACATATGAGTATTGGGTTTGTATTACAAATCTCATAATATATGAATAATTAACAATCAACCATGCATGATGAAGAAATTATTGCACAAAAATTTCAAAAACTAACACACCCAACGAACATAATCTCACAATAAAGTTGGGACGCATCAAGCAATCATTATGGTTTTTCCTCATAAACCACAACATCCCAAAAAAGCATAATATCTCATCTCACTTTCTCCATAACTCACTTTTTTCTTACTTTTTCTTAGGAAAGCAGTAGTATCACATCCAATCGCAACCTAAATTTCTATGCTCAGATGAGAACATTACAAATAAATTGAAAAATTGAATTCCTTGATTGGCTTAAACGGTTCAAACACGGCTTAAATCATGACAACCACAAATATTTTTCTTCAAGTATGATTTATATAAAATCTTAAAAAAACTTTTTATGAAAAATTCCCCTAAAATCATTTCCTTACCATAATACTCAATTTTCCATAAAAAAAAAAGGACTTGTGCTATAAAAGAGGTAACTATAATCGATCAATAATTAATCATAAAAATAAAAATAAAAATTAATTAGAATGTTTCTAGACTTCACTAAGCATTAACATATACAATGTAATCTAATTCTCTTCATTGGAAATGGGCTTCATGCAATTCCTCTAAAATTTATTATTGGATAGGCTAAGTATTAGGCTCAAAAAATTTAGAAGAATATATAGAAAAATTCTCAAACTTAAAGCAAGAATGAAAAATAGCAATAAAAAAAAAAAAAATAAAGCAAGGCCTCTCATCCTTACCTACTGAAACACATTGAAAAAACTAAAACCTCCCACGAATTAAAATCGTACACTATCACTATTGTAAAACGAAAGAGAAAATACTGTACAAGTGTACAATAATTCTTGTTCTTTCAAAGAAGCCTCTATTGTGCACTGAAATGCAAGAACAAGCACAAAACTAGTGAAATCGCAATCCATATGTGATCCTCGGCACATCTTCAGATCTATCTGCATCCACATGGTGTTATGCTAATGGATGATTCAGCCCATAAGGTCCATCCTCTTAACGATGTGCGCCATTTACTCTGTAATCAATCTGAAGCTATGCTTTCTCCTCTAAGTAGGCTATCCACTTGGTCTGGCCGCTGAAGTACTAGCCTCTTCAGCTGATGGTAAAGGTTTGCCTATAATTGTTGCATGGGACCCTTACTATCTCCAAAGGCCTGTAATCAAGTATAGGAACCATTAGGTATCCATTGTAGGTTGATGACATGTTGGATAGCAAACTTTATCATGCAACCAACATCTATAGGCTTGTCTAATGCTATCCAGTTTAGTTACATGGCTCTATCCCCATGTAATATCATCATAATGGGTGTTTTGGAGGAACTAACACTTAATGAAGTGATGCTGCACCTTTTTCCTTTTTAGCAAAAAGCTTGTGCAAAAATAAGAGTATGTGCCGCCAATCATCCTTCAATCGACCTCATAGCCACACAAGGCCAAAGCAATGATGTGACATCAAATGACCTTGGGCTTCTCTAGCCTAAGGGTCTCATGTCTATCTTAGGAAGACCGCAGAAAACATTAATCTATGTTTCAGAAAATGTGACTCTCTTCCCACTCATAAAAATAATAAAATCTTCATCTTCTACTCCACTTGTGTAAATTCATGAACAAAAGCTCGCTAGTGCTAGACGAAGGGTATCATGCAAACTTCACCCAGTCCCTGTAAATGGTATCCAAGCAAAGTGCTGATTAATCTCTACCCCCATCTCGAAATGTCTCTCTAAAGTGATGACTATATGAATAATAAAGTTCCGATAGCTTTTCTTCATGTTCTTGGATTCAAAGCTAAAAGTACCACGGGACAGAGCAAGATAAGATCTCTTGATTGCAATATCTTGAAGATGCCCAACATAAATATTATCTTGCCAAAAAGAAAGAAATATAAAATTGTAGCAAATAATCGATTAAGTACAATTTTTTAATTACCAAAACTCAAATAAATAATTCCAACTCAATTCTTCACAAAAATAGGCCAAGGAATTCAAATGGACATTTTATCAAGCACGAAATTTGCATAAAAATTGGGTCATCCTGATGGACGGCAATTTTCCTTGGAATATTTCTCTTATTGGCTATAAGTTATTTCTAGAGGATATCTCATCTAGCAATATTTAAGCTTCAGTTATCATTCTCACCATGAGAGAGCCTTGAGCATCAATATCGAGAACAGATCTAGTTAATCAGTGTAGAACATTTTCGTCAGCAACTAGTCCATATGACCTTGTTGTAGACACCTTTTCAAGAGTTCTTTATAATGTTCCTACCCTTGGGTAGAGGCACGTAATCCTATTCTTGGAATGACCTTATATCAGTTATGATTTAGGTGGTTCACGATGGTCGGAAATTTAGCTAAGAACTTTTTAATCATGTCTTCTCACAAACTTATAGACCTTAGCTGAAGCCATCACTAGCCCTATCTTTGAGCAAGAAGGGGAAATGGAATAGTGTCCTCATTTTTATCCCTTTTATTTAATTGTATCACACAACAATTGGGATGTGGTAAAAAGGATGTTAGAATCTTCAGTCGACATTCCTACAAGGTGATTTTGCTTGACCATGTTTATTAGAGCAGGTTTCAGCTCAAAACTGTTAGCATCAACCATTTACCTTGTTATTCCTAAGTAGTTCTTGTGGATCATTAACTTAAAGTAGTTGTGAGTATCTTGTCGATCATCATCCATGGAGATAACAAGGTTTACTTATGGTTGGAGCCTTAAGCTTTCTTGGTGTTCTCTTGATTTCAATTTTAAAGGGAATTAAATTAGATTGTAACCGCTTTACATAAAACTGCAAAACCTATAAATAACAAAAGTAAATAGTTAATAAGATAGAAAATCTAAAGAAGTATCACTAGTCAAAGTTGAATATAAATATTTCCAACCTTCGGCAATGATGCCAAAAACTTGACCTCATTAAAATAATTTGTGAAATTTTTATGCAATGCACGATCAAAGCTTTGATATAGTCCTGGTGAGTACCAAGTAATCAAATGCACATGAATTGAGATAGTAAGTATCCAAGTTATCATATTTACTTTGCTTAAATAATAGAAGTGGGGAAGACAAAAAAAAAAAAAAAAACAACAAAAATAAATAGTATAATAGTTAAAATAAGAAAAGATTTGTTGTTCCCTTGGTATGCAAGTCTATATGTCCAATTTAATCTTTAACTAATCCACTAACTATAATTTAAGATTTAGTTATTAACCAAAATTGATCTTTGATATACATTCCCTACCTTGTGATTATGGTGGAAGTGCTTAAGTTTATATTTCTTATGACTATACTATTATTTGTTTACCTCTGGCTTTCACAATTAATTAAATTGAGTTGATCATAGTTAGTTATTAAGTTTTATAGTAATAACGATTAGACAATTGTGAGGTGATAAGGCTCAAAAGCATTAAACACAACTTAACTCAAATAACAAAAACCAAAGATCGACAAATTAATAGAAAAATTAATCCAAAAACTAAATTGAAGAATGTTTACATAAACCAAAGAAACCCGGAAAAGGAAAACTAGTTTAGTAACATCCTGAAGGTGGTGGTGAAGATTAAAATCAATTAAAATAAACACGCAACGGAGTTAAAATCAACAATTGACATACAAAATGCACCATCACATGGTTTGATCATCACCTAGAATCCACTTATGCCACTTGAATTAGAAAGAGAGCTTACCTTGAAGTAGATTTTGATTAATATCCAAAACTTTTGGCGTCTTCCATATGCCCTTGGATCCAAAACTGTAAGCCTTCTAAAGAAACTTTTTGGATCTTCAAAAATCTTCCATCCATTCTGGATCACTTCAAAAGTCTAATGGACTGAACTTAAAAGCACCAAAAATTACACCGATTAGGCATTTTCTCCATATAGTCGGAAAAAAAAAATTGTTAATTAAAAACTTGACTCGTCTTGATTGATCCACACTCTTTAACCAAGCTACATTGACTCTAGAGAAAGTCCACACACCTTTTGATCTTGTCAATCACATTGTCAAAACATCTTGGCTATATAGTGTTATTGGAGGTAAAGAAAGGGAAAGAAGAGACTTGAAGAGAAAGATATTTTTTAAGAGAGAATTTTTTATCAAAAATTTGACCAACTAACCTAGCCACGTGCTATTCATAGAGACGAAGTGGCCATGTGGCCTCTTCATATGACACCAGTGAGTAGAAGGTTCTAGATCCCCATCTTCATACTTTCCACAACTCCTGTCAAATCTCATTAGTCCATTTAAAATTCACACTGTAATTTCATTTTAATATTATTAAATTCATAATTTAATTTAACTAAAATAAAATTTCATTAATTTTAAATGGTTTCTTCCACATGTTCTCCGTCCAAATTATTCCACCTAGACCTCTTGAATTAACCTTTAATTTAGTGGCCTAATCAAATTAAATAATTAACTAGATTAGCCAAATAAATTAACTCTTTATTTCAAGTGAGTCTACTTAACCCATTAAGTTGATTTAACCATGTGTTCCAATTAAATTAGCTCTTCAATTTAATTGCTTGATTATCATTTAATAGGACAAAAATTTTCAGCACAATTAATAAGCTAAGTTTTATATTTTGGATTAATTTAACTCAATTAATCAAATTAATTTATCTCCATAAATCAATCTAGTAGAAAATTAGATTAATTTATCTCCATAGATTAGTTTAGCTGATTTTTAGTAATTTAATTAGTCAATAAAGTTTTCTTTGAATTAACTAGCACCTTAGATAACCTTCAAAACCCATTTTTGATAACTAAGAGGATTTTGTGTGTGACTTGCCAGGTTCACAAATCAATTACATATGGACTCACAATCAATTGCGATTTAATTTGTGAATAGTAATAAACATTATTATTCCAATCAGTTAAACTCCTTTAATTAGCCACTCTTGGATTAATCTCTATTGATCTCAAGAGTAGCCAATCTCCAAATGGCACTATCCTAGCTGCATTCCATAGAGTTCAATTAAATGGATGAATTAATTTTGGTATTAACCTATCCACTTATTAGTATGATACAAATATGGTTATTCCATTTTCTATCTCCTGCTTGAGGTCGAGGGTTAACATATTTATCGACTCCATAATAGCCTCAACAACTATGAATATATTCTTAATGATTGGCTCTTTTGAACTCACCTTTGGAGATACTTTTCCAAATTGTTAAACTACCTTGTGCAAGGATTATAAAAACCAAACATCATAGAAAGCATGGGAGATCAACTTATTATACAAGATGAGTTAATAGATCATTTGTTGGAAATCACATACCCCCATGTTATAAGTCGAGTAAGCCTTGTGAATATCTGAGTGGCTCATTAGAAGGTTAGGATGCACATTAAAGCTTAAACACTTATACATAATGTAAGTATGAAACTTCAAGTTAAAGAGTTTTTTATACGTATGACCATAAGCTAGAGAACTTTCATTATCGACAAGCCTTTATGGCTATCTTATGGATTCTCTAATTGGAAATCTTCACTGAACTTGTTTTCAAGCAAACACCTGTTGATGTGTACCGATGTCCCTGTATCTTTTGCCTGTGAAATGAGGTAAATTTCAAATCTTTGGAGTATATATCGTCAACCCAATTCTATCTTAAACTAAAATGTTCTCGTATCAAAGATTCTATGACTTGGAATATGTTGGGTTCCCGAGCAAAGGGATTTGTTTCATAATCACTATCATATTGGTGACCAAGTCTCGTAATGTATTGTGATCTCAAAGACTTAACCAAAATCTATTTGCCAAAATATAATACACATAAGATGAAGATAACCATTTATAAACATATTGATCGAATATCATTATCTCATAAAGTAGTAGTTTACCAGCCAATTCAATTAGCTTGCCAAACGCCACTCCAACCTATTAGCTTAGCTAATAGGTCTAAGGTTGGGTAAGGGTAGTGACTATTGCTCGCTTTTGTGCACACAAGTGTATGCATCGCAGCAAGTAATAAAGAGTGAGTAGCGTGTTGATTCTATAAGGAATTGAGTTAAATTATGAAGATAATTAAATTCTAAAGATAATTACCTCTTCTGTATTACTTGCAATCAAAACTCCTAATTAATCAATTTGTTACATTCCATTATAAATTGAGGCTAATGTGAAACAAAACAAGAACCATTTAGTTGATTACATAGGGCATGCAAGTATATTTCCATCTTATACGCAAATCAATTTATTCATCTCATTCAAATAAATTATACTTAAGCAATTCTTATCGACTACAATCTTAATTATCCTTCAGAGCTCTATTAGGATTTCAATGATCAATGTAAACTGGTGATTAGGCAATTAAATTAAGGCAAGCATTATGATAAAAGAAAAAACTATTCAACAAACAATAATCAACAGGAAATAATAATTCTAAATTAACTTATGCGAAAAGGTTTATTCATAATCCTAAAACAAAAAATTAGGTCATACTCATAACGAACATAAACCTTGCCAAAAGCATAAAAACACAAAGAATAAAACAAAGAATCAAAAGAGCAATTCCGAGGATCTCTAATCTATGCTATGAATTTTGGATCTAAAACTAGATGCTGAAATGAAGCAAAACTAAACCTATTTATATTATGTAAATCCTAACTTAATTAGAAGTTAGCTTCTAATTATTTTTTGGCTCTTAAGAAGTCTTTTTCTTTACACAATTAAATGTTTTTCATCCTTTTGTGCCCTTTTGGTTGACTAGTATGTATTTTGTACACTTAGCAACTTACAAGTTCAACATAAGATGGAAATTGGACAATTCCATTACTAAAAGCATATGAAAATATTAATCAGTTATGGAATTATCAAATACCCACAAATTTAACTGTTAGTCGTCCTCAAGCAATTTTTTGAGCTAGATGATACACAATGGTTTAAAGACAAAAGCTGCAAGATGCAATCCTATCCCGGAATAAAGTGGCACAAAGATGTTCTCGGCTAATGTTCAATTCCACATTAATTCTTAAACTTGCCACATTATGAATTTTTCAAAGCAAAATTCAGATCTTAGAGTTTTATGACGAGTAATCCCCATCTAAATAGGTGCAGCTATCGTTTCCAAAACTCTCATGTTTTTTGAAACAAAACCATTTATGACAGAGAGATTAACCCTACTAATTTTATCAGCTCATCTTTCATCCAATTCCGATAGAGGTAAATTTTATTTAACCAAAAATTAATAGAACTTTGAAAGGCTTGCAATATAGGCTTTTTGGCTGAGGTTAGGAATATTTGGACATGATAACTCTAACCAATTGCTCTAACTTCAAGCCCCCCCAAACTTAGTTTAAAGCTCTTTCTTTATTTGAAAAGTATTCCCCTCTTGGAGACACCTTGGAGAATGTACAGTACATTGAAGTTATCTTTTCAGAAAACCTGATTCCCACTTTTTTTTTTTTTT
>JACFYI010003848.1:359033-384342 GCA_014898755.1 Handroanthus guayacan
CTTGTGTGATGTTTTGTTGCTTAGAAACCCTTATACCCATCTATAAATATGGATTCATCCTTCACAACCAATTCTGTAGCTTCTCCACTTAAACACTTTGGCATTTTGTTACACAAACTCTTTTGCATAAAAAACATTACATTCTATCTTCTCATAAAAATTGATTTTACTTAAAGGGGAATTAAGGTGTGAAGCTCTCATCCTAAACTCTTGGTAAGTGGCTTGAGCTTAGAGGTTTAAGGATGTTAAATGTTTGGTTGCTTGAGAGCTTGATATAAGTATGTATATGGTTATAGGTGATTGATTAAGCTTGGATCTTGCACATACTCAAGTTTATTAGCTACAAGAGGTAAGATTTATAGCTTCTTCACTTCTCCGTGAGCATGTATTTATGACTTTCCTATCTTGATCGAGCATGTTGAGCTATTGAGAAGTTGATATCCTTATTGTGTTGAGCATGCAAAATGGGTGAATTGCATATTACCCCCCTCCGTTATTTCAAAATAGCACTAAGCCCCCTGTGAAATTTAAAATAACAACTAAACCCCTTGCATGGGGGGCAAAGTGCTATTTTTCAAAAAACATGAGGGGTTTATTTGGATATTGTCTAAAAAAACACGAGGGGTTTATTGCTATTTTGAATTTCACAGAGGGCTTAGTGCTATTTTGGAATAACACAAGGGAGTAATATGCAATTCTCTCCATGAAAAATCATGTTGTTATGTCATTCTTGTTATGTCATGCTCAAATCCTTGAAATATGAACCAATTCGGAGCTTATTGAATCATCTCGAACTCTTTACCGATGCTTTGGATTGAACTTGAATGATGGACCATGGACTAAGAGGAGAAACGAACTAAAAATTTGATTAGAAACAAACGATATGGACAAAACCGTACATTTTGACGTTGAAATGATCTCTCAAAAAATTTCAAAACCAAAACCTGAAACGATGTGCTATAAATGTTTTTACGTATTTAAGAACCTCAAAAATATATTTTTGGATAAAAAATTCAAAGAAAATGAAAAGACGAAAAATCAGATTTCAACCCGAGAGTGAGCGCTCAAGCGCGCATATGAGTGCCTAAGCGCAGAAATTACTGTTCATGAGCGTTCAAGCACCCAGCTCTCGGTCCAAAACTCTTGTTTTAGGCGCTTAGGTGCCCATTTCTGCGCCCAAGCGCCTAGTTTCGGTTCCAACTTGATTTTTCATATTTTCAAACCCTATTTCTTGACATCTTGAGTCCATATCCAATCATTCTAAACGTAATGAAAAGTTTCAAAATGTAATTCCACTAGTCCATAGTCCAATTTCTGAAATGATCGATTGATTTAATACGTTTGGCCTATTTGAAATGTTATTTGATATTGTTGGCCATAAAACGTTATGCCTCGCCAACTTATTGGTTTATTGAATGTTCGTTTCTTTTCTAAGCTATATGAATGAATAAATGTGGGCCCTGGCAGTTTCTTGGGGACCGAACTTGGACAATATCGGATTGTCGACTAGGACCCTCGAAATCCCGTTTGTCGGGTAGTTCGGATGAATTCTGGAGGTAGAATTCTGAAGCGCTATCCTATGCACAAATGTCGGCTGTGCGTTTCGAATGAATGAGCTCCTTCGGGAGTTGGAGGAATAAAGCGAAATGTTTTTATTGAAGTTATAAGGGTGATAGACCTACCAAATAGCTTGTTTCAGTCTATTGACTCGAATGTGATAATTGTTTCAGATATGTATATATGTATATTGATCGTTTTGAATGTTTTGACTTGATATCCAAATCACATTCTTGTCCTATCGTTTGTTATGCTCATGTTCTTTGAACTCTTATCTTCGTTCGCATGCTACAAGTTTTACTGGGTCAGTGGACTCATGACCCCATTTAACATATATGTTCTTGAACCGTAAGCGATTGAATAATTGATTGGAGCTCGATAAATTGTATAGCTTGGTTGGGATTGTAAACCCTATTGTAATTTGGCTAAGTCTATCATTTTTGGACTTAGTTATGTATTTGGTTAAATTTCACGTTTTGGACTTATGAAATGTATAAAACATGGGATTTGTGTTGATAAGTTAGATTGTTCTATGTAAATTTTGGACAGTTTGATATGTAACTATACATTTTGGGAATTAGTTTGGATCGTTTGATGGATTTTACGAATTTAGCTTGAATGATTATGCTGCTTTAAGTTTCTGATAGTTTTGGAACCATTATCCGTCCGCGAGTAGCACTCCGGAATTCGGGACGAAAATGCGCCGTTTTCTGGGGCGTTACATGCAACAACTAACTTAACATTACAATCCATCCATCTATATATTCTATTAGTCCATAAGTCCACAAATGATTAATCGATCCAAAATACCTAACTAAGTATAATTTCCCAAAAATAAGCGATAACAGTCTATTCATGGTGCTTCATTCTGTCAATCATCCAGATTCACGAACCTACAATGATGTTATTAAATCATGAGTCCACTGACCCAGTAAAACTTATGGCAGGAAACGGGAATATGAAATTCCATTAAATGAGCATATCAACAACAAGACAAGAATGTGATTCAATAAGCAATTTGGCAATAATTAGAATGATCAAAATCAGATAGATATCAAGAATCAATTATCACATTCAAGTCAATAGGCTGAATCAAGCAGTTTGGTAGGTCTGTTACCCTTATAACCCCAACATATACAGTGTATCCTTATCCCTCCAAATCCCGATGGAGCATCAGACATTTAGTAGAGTACAACCGACCTACGTGCTCAGAGTAGCCTTTCAGAACTCTACCTCCAAAGTTTGTGAACTACCCCACAGTCGGAAATTTCCAAGGGTCCTAATCGTCAATCTGATATTGCCCGAATTTGGTACCCAAGAAAACCCCCATGGCCCAATATTCGTTTATTCATTCAGGCTTAAAATAAACAGGATATTTAATCATTCATATAAGGCCACTACAGTGGCCATCAATTTCAAATGAACATTTCAGAATTAGCCAAACATATCAATCAATCATTTCTAAATTTGACTATGAACTAGAGGATTTTCGTTTCAAGGTTCGAATCATGTTAGAAAGAAAGGATATGGATTCGGTATGTCAAAAAATAAAGTTTTAAAATCAAGTTCCTTTTTAGAAATGGGCGCTTGGGCAGTCAAATAGTCCCAGAAACTAGGCACTGGGGTGCTCATATGGGCGCCTAAGCTTCTGAAAAAAATAGAAGTTAGGTGCCAGAGTGGGTATTTGAGCATCGACTTGGCGCCCAACATGCACCCTTTAGCGCCTGCTCTTGGGAAAACTCTAATTTTTTTTTCATCTTTTGATTTTTTTCAAATTTTTTATCCAAAACTACTTTTTTTGGGTTCTCTTTTATGCAAAAACATTTGTACGTCATTGTTTCAAAATTTGATTTAGAATTTTTTGAAAAATCGTATTCAAGTCAAATGATATAGTTTAGTCCATATCCTTTATTTTCAATCAATCTTTTGTTTATTCTCCTCTTAGTCCAATGTCCGTTATACGAAACTCAATCCAAAGTATAGGTAGGGGTGTCAAGAGGATTCATTAAGCTTTGGATTCACATAGTCATGGAATAGAGCTTATAAACGGCAAGGAACAACAATGGCAACAACATAAGCTCATGATAATAACATTTCAATGGAGATCAAGATAATCATTAGCTTAAGTTATAATCATTCATTCAAAGCAAGAACTAGAATCATATGCTCATAAGAAGATGAAGGAAACCATAAATCTTACCTTTGGAGAGTAAACTTATAGAGAAGTAGGTTGCTTCCAAGCTTAGTTTCAAACACCTATAATAACATTCACTCTTATGTTAAGCTCCATAAAACCATATCTTAAATATTTTCAAATTATCAATCTTAAGCTAACTTATCAATGGTTAGGATAACAGTTCACCACCTAAAATCTTGCTAAGCACGAATTTACAATGCAAGAAGGTGCACGAGTGTATGCAAGATGAGAGTGTTTGAGCAAGGAAAACAAGTCTTCTAGATAGGGCTATTTATAAAAGAGAAATGGGGGATCAAATGGCAAAAATCAACTAATTAAAGCCCTCCTAATTAATTTAGAAATCTTTCATTGGAAGATTTGGGACAAGGTTGATGAATGGATGGGATAAAATCCCATCCATGGTACAGCATAGGGCTGCCGGCAGCAGCCTTCAGATTTTCCAGCTTCTTTTTCTTTTTTTTTTTTTTCTGATATTCAAAGATGCTATTTTTAGGGTCTAAGATGGTCGCTAGGGTTTGGGCCCAAAATTGGGCTTGTTTAATGGGTTTTTGGGACTTGTTTGTGTTGAAACATGACGAGAAAATGAAACTTGATTGTAATGAATTTTATCGGATGCAAGAAGCCTATTTTAATATTAAAATGATGCTTGCGATTTTGAAATTGAGTTAATTTTTGAAAAATTGGTGATTCTAAATTTTATTTAGGAAATTTTTTGGATTGTTACACTTTCCCCCATAAAAGGAATCTGGTCCCCAGATTTATACCTTATTCGAACAAATGAGGATATTTATTCTGTATTTCATCCTCATATTCCCATGTTACCTCTTCTACTTTTTTATTTCTCCAAAACACCTTAACTTGCGATATCCTACGATTCCTAAGCTTATGAACCTGGAAATCTAGAATACGAACAGGCTGTTTTACATAGGTAAGGTTATTCTGGAGGGGTACATCAAGATGTTTGATACTGTGCGAGGGATCAGGACAGTATTTTTGGAGCTGGAATACGTGGAATACATTATGGATCCCAGTTAGGTTCGGTGGAAGATCTAGTCAGTATGCAACAGGACTAATTAGTCCCACGATCTCGAAGGGTCCCGTATATCTAGGGCTCAGTTTTTCAATCTTACCCTTTCTCCGAATTTCTTATTGGGAGCGACTGTAAGTTTCCAAACGGTCTCTGGTGCTCCGCCTTCACCAGTTGGCAAGTCAGACATTTCTGAACATATTCAACTACATATTTCTTCATTCCTTCCCACGAGAACTTCTATTTTAGGTCTTTATACATCTTTGTTCCTCCAAGATGTAACGAATACTTTGTTTGATGTGCTTCAGATAGCACTCTTTCCTTCATTCGTGTAGGAACAACAACTCGATTCCTAAATCATAACATCCCTTCAGTGTCGATCCTAATATTGGGTTTCATCTCACCCTTCAGTTTTTGAGCCCAATCATCCTCCTCTTGGAACTTTAGGATCTCACTATACATTTTTGGGTAGATGTTCATGCTTGCTAACTTTTCTTTTCGGCTTAGAGCATCAACAATGATGTTCGCTTTTCTTGGGTGATAGATGATGGTGAAATCATAATCCTCTAGAAATTCCACCCACTGTCGTTGTCTCAGATTTAGATTCTTTTGGCTAAATATGTAATTTAAGCTCTTGTGATTAGTGAAAACTTCTACCTTAGCCCTATACACGTAGTGACCCTACTTTGCTAAGGCAAATACTATTACCTGGCTCTAAATCATGAGTGGGATAATTTAACTCATATTTTTTTAACTTTCGTGATGCGTAAGCAATTACTTTGCCTTACTGCATCAGAACACAGCCTAACCTTTCTTTTGAGGCATCCGTGTAACAATAAACTCTTCTGACCTATTAGGCAGTGCGAGTACTGGAGCTATTGTCAATCTTTTTTTTTAACTCCGAAAAACTCTCCTCACACTATTTGTCCCAAACAAATTTTTGGTCTTTCTAGGTCAATCTAGTTAGTGGTCCAGCCAACTTGGAGAAATTCTAGATAAATTTTCGATAATATCCAGCTAACCCCAGAAAACTTATCACTTCAGTGACTGTTTTTGGTCTTTTCCACTTTAGGAGTGCTTCGACTTTTTCTATGTCCACTTCTAGTCCATTCTTTGACATGACATGACCTAGGAAAGCTATCCTCTTAAGCCAAAATTCATACTTACTGAATTTGGCATATAACTTATTCTCAAATGCCCTTCATGTTCTTCTTCAGATCTGGAATAAACCAGAATATTATCTATGAAAATTACGATGAAGCAATTGAGGTATGGGCGAAACACTCGATGCATTAAATTCATAAACATTGCAGGAGCATTTGTTAATCCAAAAGGTATGATACAAATTCAAAATGCCCATAACGAGAATTGAATGCAGTTTTGGAAATATCTGCTTCTCGTATCTTCAACTGATAGTACCCCTGTCTTAAATCTAACTTAAAATAGACAGGTAATCCCTAAACATGATTAAACAGCTCATCTATATGGGGTAATGGATAATTGTTCTTGATGGCACTTTGTTTAATTCTCTATAATCGATACACATCCTTAGTGACTCATTCTTCTTTTTCACAAATAGGACCGGAGTTCCCCAAGGCGAAGAGCTCGATCTTATGAAATTTTTCTCCAGTAGTTCTTGCAATTGTTCCTTAAGCTCTTTTAATTCTACTGGTGCCATTCTATATGAGGTCTTTGAGAATGGTGCTACCTCAGGGATCATTTCAATCACAAACTCAATCTCTCGATCCAGGGGTAATGAATTCAAATCTTCTAAAAATACTTCAGGAAATTCATTAACTACCTTAACATCCTTCAATTCAATCTTGTCCTGAGGTTTATTTATCAGATAAGCCAGAAATCCTTGTCCTTCCTTACTGATTATCTTTCTGGCCCTCACTGCTGAGATGATAGATATACCACCATCCATGTTAGCTCTTAAGGCACCAACTCCTACTCCGGTACCTAACTTGACTATTTTAGCATAACAATCAACTATAGCCTGATGTTTAGACAACCAATCTATCCCTAAAATGAGGTCGTAGTCCTGAATTGGTAATTCTATCAAGTCAGCACTAAACTTCTGATTTTCTATGACTATGGGGCATTTTGGATATCTAATTCTAGTTTCATAACATCTACTTACTGGAGTGTAAATTTCATAGGAGATGTTTATGTTCTCAAATAGCAAGTCTAATTTCTTAGCGCAATCAAGGGAAATAAAAAAATGCATTGTACCAGGATCAAAGAGAGTTTTACAAATAAAATTTTGAATGAGAACCTTACCTTCCACTACTTGGGTAGGGTTAATGCCTTCTTTTCCTATCAAGGCATAAGCTCTTACTTTGACCTGGGGACGTCCGGGTATACCCTGCTGCTAGTTCTACATTCATACATTCCTACTCTTTCGATTTTTTAGGCAGTCCTTGATTGTATGCTGATCACTCTCGCAGATAAAATATCAGCCTATCTTCTTGCAGCACTGTTCCTTGGTGTGATATGTGCCACCACAGTGCCTACACTTCTCCTTCCCTTGATTTGCCAAGGCTTTTCCCTTATCTGCAGGCGTAAATGCATTCGCAATCTTAGGCTTTTTGTTAAAGTAGCCTTTCTTCCCTTCATCCGAATCAAACTTGCCAATCCACTTGCCTTTCTTCTTGTCACCTATCTTGTGGAGTTCCTAAAACTCCGCCTCTAGTTCCATCGCCGTTTCCATGGCATTATCATAGTTTTGGGACTTATTGATGGCTACTACCCTCCTTAAGTCAAGTTTTAGGCTTTCCACAAACTTTTTCTGTTTTCTTTCTTCATCCGCCAACACATGCGGAGCATATTGCACAAGCCTGTTAAACCCCGATTCATACTTGGCCACAAATAATGACCCCTAAATCAATCTTGTAAATTCTTTCTCTCACAGGTCTCGAATTACCTACGGAATGAATTTCTTTAGGAATTCTTCCCTGAATCGTTCCCAAGAATTCTCAACCCCATTTCTCTCCTATTTTCTTTTGATGAATGCCCACCAATGGCATGTCGACCCCTCAAACAAGTATGTAGCATACTTAACTTTTTGTGAGTCTGTATAGTTCAAAACTCAAAAAGTTTTCTCAACCGTAAACAACCAAGACTCGGCTTTACGGTCATTGGGCTTGCCGTAAAAGCTAGGTGGATTAAACCTTAAGAACCTAGCTAACATCTTATCCTTCACTTCCTCTTCCTGTCCCTATCTTTGTTGACCTCAGGGTTGATCCTGATTCAAGGTTTGCTTCAGGAGGTCAAGGAGTTGTTTAGCTACAAGCTCATTTTTCGAAGGATTTCCTTGGCGAAGTTCATGTTGTGCTTGAGGGTTCGGTTCAGGTTGTCCCTGTAGAGGCATCGGGTTTTCATCAACATTAGAAGCATCAAGTGCCTTAATTTCCTCGAATAATACCCGTCTTAGTCTCTCTCGTTTTCTTGTAAGTTCATTTCGGGATATATTGCCACTAGACGACATCTTGATCTAAAATTTATAGAATTTATGTTCGAACAGTAATACAGGGTTACTAGAGTGCATAGACGGGCATATTTATTCATAAGGCATAAAGTGACAAGATTTCAAGTTGGGAGAATATAAGAACACTTCATTCATTTCAATCGACGCAAAGCTTTACACGTTCAGTCATTTTATGGTTATGGAACCATCTTTAAAATACAAAAGAAAAAGGGCTCCCTAACCATACCCAAAACGGGGATATACTAATATTAATCTATATAAAATATTCTAGCTATCCTAAGCTGGAGTCCCCACTTACAAAGTTCACTTTCTGACGTCGAACTTAATATATATAACACTTAAACGAAGAAGGAAAAGAAAGAAAAAAAAATCCCACGATCGCTGTTCAACCATCCGCTCTACGTCAAGCACCCAGTGGGCAACGAGGGTCCTTAGCGGGCTCCTACTCCGACTCCTCGTCCGAGTCTTCCTCGGGCTCCTCTTTCGGATCATCCTTCGGCTCATCATCATCATCATGTGCCTCAGAAACTGGCCTATGACCCATATCATCCAACATCTACTCAACCCGTGCAGCGGCTACAACATCATTATCAATCGGGGTTGGGGGCCGTGCACTAATCCATGCCATCACAGGCACCCTCTTCAGGGTAGTGGGTGGGGCTGCAGAGGGTATAACTTCGCTGGCGATAGAGGTGTGTGTGCTCTCAGTGCTGATGGACAGGGTGGCTTGTCTCTCATAATCCCTTCCCCAAACATTGAAGGGATAAAAGGAACCTGAAGTCTCGGGGCAACTGCCTCCTTCGAGTGATCCTGTGCCAGCCACACCATAGCACTCATGGAGTCCATCGCCTGCCTAAAGGCGTCATCCACCTTAGCTACTAGATCCCCCTTAATCTGCCATATTCTTAAGAGTATGATGCTAAGATCGACGTCTCGTAGCCATCCTCTTCATCTGCCCCGGGCCCACTGACTATAAATCTAGTACAATTAATGTTCCTTTAGATACACATTCTTCCAATAGTTTCTTTCACGCATATCTCCTCAATGATTGCCACATAATCTACCTTCTGCTTCTTCAAAAGTCCAATGTTACTATCACTATCGCTATGGTCCGATTTCGAGCTCATCCAATTATTCGCCTTTCCCTTGCCCTTATCCATTTAACACGTCACAAAAGAACAAATGAAATTAGCAGTGAGAAACGGGAATAAAGGCAAAATTCTATAAGTCTATACATTCATGTTTCTTATCCTAAGCTTTGATGCCATGTGTAGTGCCCCAAGTCACGGTAGCAATTTTGCCTCGTGATCCGAAACGTTACTCACGATCGAATACATTCTAAAATCAAATCAAAAATTAACATACTGTAATTCAAACTGAAATTCCCAAAAAAAAAATATCATTACATACCAAAGACTTCCAAAGTACATGAAACAACTAACTTAACGTTACAATCCATTTATCTATACATTCTATCAGTCCATAAGTCCACAAATGATTAATCGATCCAAAATACGTAATTAACTACAATTTCCCTAAAATAAACAGTAATAGACTCATTCTATCAATCATCCAGATTCACGAACCTACAATGATGTTATGGAATCATGAGTCCACTGAACCAATTAAACTTATGGTGGAAAATGGGAATGTGGAATTCAAGTAAATAAGCATATCAATAATAAGACAAGAATGTGATTCAATAAGCAATTTAGAGATAATTAGAACGATCAAAATCAGACAGATATTAGGAACCAATTATCACATTCAAGTTAATAGGTTGAATCAAGCAATTTGGTAGGTCTGTCAACCTTATAACCCCAATATATACAGTGCATCCTTATCCCTCCAACAGACATTCAGTAGAGCACAGCCGATTGACATGCTCAGAGTAGCCCTTTAGAACTTTACCTCCAGAGCTCGTCCAAACTACCCCACAGTCGGGGATTTCCAAGGGTCCTAATTATCAATCCGATATTACCCGAATTTGGTACCTAAGAAAACCCCCAGGAACCAACATTTGTTCATTCATTCAGGTTTAAAATAAATAAGACATTCAATCATTCATATAAGGCCACTACGGTACAATTTCGATTAGCCAGCAATTTCAAATAAACATATCAGAATTGGCCAAACATATCAATCGATCATTTCTGAATTTGACTATGGACTAGAGGGTTTTTCCTTTAAGGTTTGAATCATGTTAGAAAGATCAGATATGGACTTAGTATGTTAAAAAATAAAATTTTAAAATCAAGTTCCTTTTTGGAAATGGGCGCTTGGGCACTCAAAAGGGCACTGGAGTGCCCTAAGAAAATTTCTGTCCAAAAGCTGGGCGCTCCACGAGTGCTTGGGTGCCCAAGCTTCCGGAAAAAAATTGAAGTTAGGCGCTAGAGTGGGCGTTTGGGCACCAACTTGGGAGCTTGGACAACCAAGACGCGCGCTTAAGGGCTTGCTCTCGGAAAAAATCTAATTTTTTTTGTCTTTCGATTTTCTTTGAATTTTTGATCCAAAACTATATTTTTGGGATTCTCTTTTATGCAAAAATATTTATAAATCATAGTTTCAAATTTAGTTTAGGATTTTTCAAAAGATTGTATTCAAGTCAAATGATACGTTTTAGTCCATATCCTTCATTTTCAATCAATCTTTTGTTTATTCCTCTTCTTAGTCCAATGTCTGTTATACAAAACTCAATCCAAAGCGTAGGTAGAGGTGTCAAGAGGATTCATTAAGCTTTGGATTTACATAGTCATGGAATAGAGTTTATAAACGGCAAAGAACAACAATGGCAACAACATAAGCTCATGATAATAACATTTCAATGGAGATCAAGATAATCAATAGCTCAAATTATAATAATTCATTCAAAGCAAGAACTAGAATCATATGCTCATAAGAAGATAAAGGAAACCATGAGTCTTACCTTTGGAGACTAAACTTATACAGAAATAGGTTGATTCCAAGCTTAGTTTCAAACACCTACAATAACATTCACACTTATGTTAAGCTCCATAAAATCATATCTTAAACATTCTTTAATCATCAATCTTAAGCTAATTTACCAATGGTTAGGATGAGAGTTCACCACCTAAAATCCCCTCAAGCAAGATTTTCCTTAAAGATGAAGTGTTCACAATGCAAGAAGGTGCACGAGTGTATGCAAGATGAGAGTGTTTGAGCAAGAAGAACAAGTCTTCTGGATAGGTCTATTTATAAAAGAGAAATGGGGGTCAAATGGCAAAAATCAACTAATTAAAGCCATCCTAATTAATTTAGAAATTTTCCATTGGAAGATTTGGGACAAGGTTGATGGGTGGATGCGATTTTTATCCCATCCATGGTGCAACATAGGGCTACCGGCAGCAGCCTTTAGATTTTCTAGCTTCTTTTTCTTTTCTTTTTTTATTTTTTTTATATTCAAAGACATTATTTTTAGGGTCAAAGTTGGTGACTAGCATTTGGGCCAAGAATTGGGCTTGTTTGACGGGCTTTCGGGGCTCATTTGGGTCAAAATGTGACAAGAAAATGAAACTCAATTGTAATGAATTTTGTCAGATGCAAGAAACCCATTTTAATATTAAAACGGTGCTTGTGATTTTGAAATCAAGTTAATTTTCAAAAAATTGGTGATTCAAATTTTTATTTAAGGGAATTTTCGGGGTGTTATATTTCGTAATCAATTTTCCCACTTAAATAGGAAGATGTTATCCCACCTCTTGTGGATCATCTTTCTTATTTAAGTGGGAAAACTTGGAATAAAATTATAAGAGAGATTCACCCAATTTTACCCTCATCTAACTTCCTTTTTTATCTAATTCTAAAATTAGAATTTACCGATTCATATTTTTTAATTCATATATTAGAATTCACGTACTCATATCATATAATGCATGTACTAGAACTTGCATATTAATATTAATTTTTTAATTAGGATGTAATAATTTTTAAAATTGGAATTCACATACTTATATCTTTTAACTATAGGTGTGGTTATTGACATCAAATTCATATCTTTTAATTAGGAAAAATAATATTTTGTAGAATTGGAGCTTAAACATTCATACTTTTAATTACACCAATTATTAGAAATTATATGCACAATTTTAAAAATCAAATTCCTATAATATTTGAATTTTGTATTTTTTTCAGTTGATACATAATGTAATTTGATGTTTGAAATTGTACAAATATTGATTATTAATGTACTACATGTATATATTATTCACATCTTTACATTACATCTTCTCATATATTTCATATTCTAAATACTCTGTGGGGGTATATTAGTCAAAACATGGATAATTTCATTCTTTCCAATTTTTATTTTACCTGATCAAACATAAGAATAAGAAAGATTATTCCTTTACAGCTTTGTAGGTGATAGTAACTAAACATGAAATTTAAACAAACTATCTCAGGTGGAAAGATATTTCTTAAGAAAGATTTTGCCTGGTAAATGTGTTTCTTTATACCAAACATGCTCTTACAGTAAGCTTAGAATGTCGTCCGACGTTTTGACGTAAGAATAAATATTGGTGATAAGTATAACTGATTACTCAGTCAGACTCCATTCTTAATATGGCCACTTATTCACTTTGGACTTACTGCATAATTCTATTGTGATCTCTAGGAAAAAATTTCAATTTTTCAAAACTCAATTGGGTCTTTCTATTTTTGCCATTTTTGTTCATCATAGAATTTTGCCAGTTAATGTACATGAGGTGGGTTCAAAAATAGGATATTTTCAATACAAGGATCAGACTATCTACGCTGCCAAACAAAAAACAAAATTTTAAAGCTAAAAAAGTGACCCCATAGACATTCAATCATACTTTTGGTCATTTTGAAAGGCTCAAATGATTCAAAAGATGACCTGTGTTATTTTCTTAGCTAAGAACTTTCTATATCCTACCTTAAAAGAAAATTAGACAAGGTTCAAATCATGAGGGTAGGCAAGGATAATCATGAGGAAATTCCATTCAAGTCAAGAAAAATAAACTTAATAAAGACATTGTTACCCAAAGATATTAGTAACTTCGGTGAGATGCAACGGCGACTAATTATACTGGTATTGGTTAGATAATGAAGTGTATAGGTATGGACTATGGAGTGAAGTTAAGATGAGAGATGTTCGTTTGATGCAGAATTTGATGTTTTGAAGGGATGGTTATGGTGATCATGGTGGTTGTTGATTGATTTGAGTTGAAAAGAAGTTGAAGAAAATATGGAATCGTATAGGGATACTATGGGTAGCTATTTTTTTTTTTTTTTTTTTTTTTTTTTTTTGCGCTTTCAAGGGTCGAAACCGATTGGAGTGCCCAATTCTGGAAATCTTTTTAGGCCTTCAGACCTAGGCGACCGTGCCTATAATGGGCACACTTGTGTCCAATCAACGTAATTTTTTTTTTCTATATTGGATGCTAACATACCTATTCTAGGCACTTAAGCGCTTGGCTCAACACTTTGCCTCCATTTCTCCTTATTTTTCCATTTTTCCTGCAAAACTTTACTCCAAAATGTTAGAAGTTCATGTAAAATAAAGAAAAAATTCCATTAAACCCCCTGAACTATAGGCATTTTTGCACTCTGCTACCTAAGGTAAAAAATGTTTCAAATTACTATCTAAATTGAATAAATGTTTGCACTTTGCAATCTAATCTAATTTCCTAACAAAATACTACTGAAATTCATTCACACAAGTAAGTCATGCGAACTATAAGTGCAGAATTATTTATTCAAAGCACGTTACTCAGAAACAACAACAAAATCCAAAAATGCTTGGTTTAATCCAACTTGAATATGTGTTGGGAGTAGTCTAGCTCAAAATGAAAGGTTTAACAAGTTATGCAAAAATAGTGGAATTTTTGAATGGAAAATTTGTTCTTACAATTTACATGAACGCCGCGTTTAGATGAATTTTAGCAAAATATTCATGCAAGAAATTAGATTAGGTTGCAATTTGCAAATGTTAGCATAGTTCATATGGTGATTTAATTTTTTTTTTTTTTTTTTTTTGTTTTAGGTAGCAAAGTGCAAAAATGCATATAATTCAAAGGGTTTAATGTAATTTTCTTTGTATAAGCAAAAACAAATCAAATTAAAACAAACAGAATGCAGTAAATTCTTGGGTTGCCACCCAGCAACATTTAACTTAGAGTCATCGACTTGACTGTTGGGCTTGTTCACATGATGTTTATGAAGGTAGGAAGTTTGGTGACGACTAGTCCAATTCTCCTTGAACTTACTCTTCAAGCTGCCATGCACTTCTTGGATTACTTTAGTCTGCTCAATGGTCATGCTAGTTAAAGCTCTCTTCAAGGAGAAGACCTTCCATCAGCTAGTAAGACCTTCTCTGCAAGATTATCCGTCAGCTAGTTAGACCTTCGAAAGGGATTCTACCTGTTGCTAAGAATGATCTCCCTAGGATGATTACGACCTCGTATCAGCTTCCTTATCAAGTGCAATAAAATTAGAAGGAAATATAAATTTGTCTACTTTTACAAATACATCTTCAATTATTCCCCTAGGGTAAGGAAAGATCTATCAGCTAACTATAAGGTGATGCTTGTAGGCCTACCTTTCCCTAATTGTAGATTTTTATATATTGAATAAGGTATTGGATTGATACTTGCTCCTAAGTCACATAATACCTTTCCCATGAAGTGTGTGTCAATGGTGGAAGGAATTGTAACACTACCTAGATCTTTTAACTATGGTGGTAATTTTTTTTTAGTAACCAATTCATAATCAAGGGAATGCCTTTTCACTGATAAATTATCATTCATAAATTTAACAGAGCTGGGTATCTGTACTAATGCTTTAGCAAAGGAAATATTAAAGTGATGTTTCTTAAAAACTTCCAAAATTTCTTTAAACTATTTGTCTAATCTTTATCTTTTAAGCCTTTGGGGAAAAAGGGGTTTTAGGCATGTAATTCATTACTTGGATTGGTTTCTTCTACTTCTTTTTCTTTGCAGCTCATGGTGCTTATTCTTTTGCAAGCCGCTTTGTACTTCTTGTAGTTCCTCGCTACTTCTCAGTGTGATAGATCGAGATTGCTGTTTCTTTTCTCTTTTTGGGTTCATTCAATGTTGCTTGGCATGGTCCCTCGAGGATGAAAGGTAATGGCTTGAGCTAGCTGCCTGATTTGATTTTTCATAACCCTCGTGGTAGCATCATTCATCGCCGTATATTGCAAGAACATCTCATCCTGCAATAGTTTCTATACTTGAAGAAGCTATGGATTTCTGTAATGACCAAGACCTAGGACATCCGTCCCTAGGCCGAAATCGCTATCTATGATGAGGGCTCAAAATAAAATTTCTCAAGTGACGAGATAGCGGAATTATTCTGCAATTCATGATCAAATATATACTCATTATATATTCATGATCAAGTGACTGTATGGACGCACTTTGAGATACTGTTCAATATTCAGCACCTTGATACCAGCAACATGTTAGCTATGTGGGCTGCTTGGAAACTTAAAGCCCTATCTGATCATCATGTTCTGTCATGGGTGCCGATCCTTATACTCTGGTTTGTTTAGTGTGGAAGGAATGACAAAAAGCACAAGAATATCCCCTTTACAGCTGATAGAGTTATTTGGAGAGTAAAGAACTATCTTCTCAACCTTGCAGCCGCTCGTTTATATATGCCTTACTCTTGGGATGGGGTCAAACATGTTGCAGTGCCTTTGGACATCAGCCTGCCATCTCCCAAGGTAAAACAGCCTAAGGTTGTCCAGTGGATTAAGCCAAGTCCTCCGGTTCTTAAACTCAATATGGATGGAGCCTGTAGGGGAAATCCTGGACCTGCCACTGTGGCTGGTGTGCTTAGAAGCCACCTGGGGCAGCCTCTTATGATGTTTTCTGAGTTTCTTGAAGAAAAGACTAATTGTTTTGTTGAAGTTTGCGCTATTTGGAGGGGCCTTGACATTTGTTTCTCCAAAAACTATCTCAATGTGTGGGTTGAAACAAACTCTAAAATTGCTTTGCTACTGTTATCTCCTCCAAAGTTGGGCCAGTGGCAATTACAATATCTTATACAAAGGATCAATAAGCTCTGTAACCTCATGGAGGTGCGTTTGTCCCCTACATACCGAGAAGGTAACGCTGTAGTTGATATCTTAGCCAATGATGCTTTCATTCATGGACAATTTAAACTGTATGAAGTGTCAAATATGAGGGGGAAATTGCTAGGTTTGTTGAAGTTGGACAAAATGGGGTATCCTTACATTAGAACAAGATGACTTACTTGCACTTGTGATGATGCTGTTGCTCTACTTTGATTGTGGATTGGCTAGTTGATGTGCTTGTTTCTGTTTTTGTTTTGCCTTTGGATGGTGGTTTCTTTGACTTCTGCGTGGCTGATTGATTTTGTTGAGCGACTGGGCATTGATTGAGATATGGTGGGAGCATCCGTGCTGGCTTGATTTGTTGACTTGTTGCTGGAAATTGCATGAGGCTTTGATGGTGAATGTTGAATGTGCTGCTGATGCTCTTTGATATTGAGTTTGCTGAGTGATGGGATTCGAACCTTAGACCTGTGGCTATGTACTGGGCTGCTGTTTGACTTGGACACACCAATTCTGGGCTGAAGGGGAGGCTGCTACTGTGACGGCATCACTTTGGGCTGCATCACTGAATAAGAACTGAAGTGAGCTTATTTAATATGGGCTGGAATTAACATGGGCTCCATTAATATGGGCTGCTACCTGCGGGACATGTTGAATATGGAATCTGGGGATGCTGGGCCACACGCTGAGCACTGTTTTTCTGAAATGGGGCTGGACTTAGTGTTTGCTATGAATTTGGGCTGCTGCAGTGAAGCAGAAGTGGAACCGTTGGGTTGCATGGGCACTATTCAACTGCATTTGGGCCACAACCACTAACTCCATTTGAATGTTGGCTGCAACCGTTTTTTTAGTATTGCGGTTGATTTTTGTCACGCTTGTTAGTTAATTCAATTCCTGTACTTATGTTAGCTGAGTTTGAAGATTAGACTAGAATCGATATTTGTAATTTGGTGTTGTAAGGGGAAGAGTCTTCCTTTGTTTCACTCGAATTAGCTCTATGCATTGTATAGGGGATTGCACCCCTTGTTTAATTTTCGCATTTCTCATTAATAAAATTCAAGAACTACGTGTGGCTTGATCCCGGGGAGTAGTTTCCCCCCGTGGTACGCAGGCATCGTGGGTAACGCCCGACTAGCAATCCCAAGCCCAGCTACATATTTTCCAAAAAAAATGTATACTCATTATAAACCTCAAAATTCCAATATTCCAAGATACCCAACTTTACAGCAATAATGTCTTAATACATCAAAAGTTGATGAGTACGCATAGATACTACTAACTATTACAAATTCCCTTTATTTATTATTTTTTTAACAAAATATCTCCAACTCAAGCCTTCAACTAGAACTTCATATTACAATTCCATACCATCCTCATAGACAAATATTCAAAATAATTCCTTACAACTACATCTCAAAATGTTTCTTCTTTCGATTCAATACTTCAACCATCACATATTAATAAGTTTTTGTATACACAAAATCGAGCAATCAAAAATATCCAAGTCTTGGCTTAAATTATAGAAACTTAGTCACCTACATATATTAAAATTTTCAAAATAAGTTCGAATGACTTAGTAAGGAGTTATGACAAGAAATAAAATGGTAAAGTGAATGAACATATGGTTCAAAAGTCGATATAAAACAAAAAATTCCAAAATCCAATAATTGAGAAATAAATCAACTAGTAAGATCAGATAGTCCAACAATCAAGTATGCATCAAGTACTAAGCTCAGGAAGTCTAATAAATGAGAGCTGAATTATATAACGAATTTAGAAACTCGATAGATCAGAACTAATTCAAACAATGAGTCTAGAAGCTCATTATCACAAATACAAACAATCAGAAATGACAGAACTAGTATTTAGTGGATCTGTTACCCTTATAACGTCATACCGTACACAAAATCCTTACCCTCCAAAGGCCCCACACTCCAGCAGGTGCTCAGAGGGGGTAACCCGATCAAACAATGTGACAAATCATCGATGGTTCACATGCCACAAACTAGTCCTACCTCCAAGCATTTGTAGAACTATTTAATGAGTAGAAAGTCCTCCAGGGGACCAACTGTGGCTCGACGAAGCCTAGCGTCTTTCCTGAAACTTCCCAATGGCTTATTAAACCAACACATAAAAGGATTTGAGAATAATAACAATCGTCCAAATTAAATAATCAAAGCTTCAAACGAGATTCTGACACAAACAAATCCACCCACAGAATGATACATAATGAATATCAATCAATCATAATTGGTCCAATTTAATCAATATTAACTTTCTTCGAGCATCAAATGCAATCATTCGATTCAATTCCAATTTAGGACATCAAACAATATTTCGTGCTCAACATTTTACAGAAAATGATCTATTGACATATCAGAAATTATCTCAAAGGAGTGTTCCATGGCCATTCCAAATGGTATTTTGAAGACATTTCAAAAGTGTGCACCATAGACATATCAATCGATATTTCAAGACCATTACAAAGGTATGACACATATTGAATCATCTTTTTTAAAAAAAATATTTTACAAAAGTGAGAACCAAGACCAACATCTTGAAAATATTTTAGAGGAGTGAAATCTATAAAGTATTTTCGAAACATTTAACAGGAAATGAAAATATAACCAATACTTTGAAAATATTTCAGAGGAGCGAAAATCATAACCAATACTTTGAAAATATTTTCGAAGAGTAAAAATTACGAATAATGTCTTGAAAACATGTCAAAAGAGTGATTAACGAGGCCAATGGAGTCAAAACCATGAAAAGGGAAAAACACTTAAAACACTTAAAAAAGTTTCTAATAGTTTAGTGGTGTGATTCGTCTATGTATATATTGACTCGATGATCTTTCTAACGGTGGCTTCCAATTGACGATCCAACGATCAGATCTTCGTTAATTTCCTTTCAATACACCTCCCTTGTTATTGCCTTTGTTCTTGGTAGCTATGGCATGTTATTTTCCAATGGCATTTTCAGATATTTTCTTCCATAGTTTTAAGTAATTCTTAATCCAAAAATCATCTACACTCAATAAGATTTCTAACGGTATATTATATGGGCTGATTTGATTAGATGAATGTTGATTTTAAAGCTTTGAAAATTGAAGATAAAGCATGGGACAGTGAGGTAATCCGGGAAGGGTGTTGATTGTTTATGTTTTGATCTCAACCTTCAAACTTAAGTCTTAAAATATACAAAAGTATTGCCCTAATCTTTCCCCTTTTCTTGAAAGTTTTTGTACAAATGAAAGATATTGTAGCCTGAAAGATAATGAAAGATAATGAAAGAAAAAGATGAATTAAATTGGCAACGACATGTGAAGTCTTGCAAGAGCCAAGTCCAAACTTAGAGACCAAGTTTGGGACTCATTTGCCATTTCTAAATTATTGTGCAAGGTGTCAAGCTCCTATGGCCTTGCCAATTCATGTCTAATTCTTTTACTTGGTTAGGATTAATTGGTATTAGAAAATTAAAATATCTTGTAAGATTAGAGAGGGTTTGGCTGAGCTACAGGTTGTGCGTATATACATGCATGTATATATATATTTGAATATTATGGGTTGGGTTGGGAAAATTGGGCTCAAATTTTGGGCCAAAGAAAAATTTTTCGGAAGCAATAAAATATTTTAGTCATGAGAAAAATCTCAAATAGTCAAAAAAAATGTTTGCCGTTTAAAAGCGAGGAGTTGAAAACTTAATAAGGGAGTTTTCAAGATGTTACAATTTTTATTTAACAACCAGTTGAAAACCTTACCATTTACTTGCTTGATTTTTCTATGGCCTCGTTAAAAGTCACAGATCCTAGTGTCAACTTACAACCTTCCATAGCAATTTCTTCAACCTCAAACCTCTATGGGATAGCTTGAAGTTGGAATATAGATGCATCACACAAAAGCTATGCTCTACATTTGGTTAGTCTATTTGTAATTGTCATCAATCCTAAGATTATATACTAACAAGCTAAAAAACCATTCCCAGGTGCATGTTTTTTCCTTTTCTACTACTGCATAAGCAAATGGATACACACAATTATTTCCATCAATGCCTACTGCAATTAACAAGATTTCACCATTTGCATTTTTTTAGATGGTAGCCATCAAGGCCAATTAGAGGCATGCAACGAAGTAGAAATCCCCTCTTCAAAGCACTCCAACTAATATAAAATCTTCTGAACCTCAGAACTCTTTCATCATCAATAAAATACTTTATGCTCACTGTTGTATCTGGGTTGGAAGCCTAAATTTCCTCAGCATTGTCCCGAAGATAGGCAAACTGCTCTAACTCATGGCTTGTTGCATGTTGAATTGCCCTCTTTTTTGTCTTATACATTTGGAACATGGAAAACTCTATTTGAACTCTTTTTGTGCAACTCCAATCATATGTTTTATAGGCTAGGCAAGGTTGGTCCTAATGTGAACATGATATTTACTAGCAATAAAAGTTGAAGTAGTAGCTGTCACCTTCATCTTTCTCTGGCATGTGCACATGGGATATAGTATCTTAACTTGCATGGTTTTGTTATTGTGCATAAATGATGCATAAATAAACCATTAAAACTTAGGATCTTTGCATTTAACCCAGACATTGTCAAGGTCATTTCTGAGAAAGATTATGTCCCTACCATGTACCATAGAGTGCCTCCGAATTGGAGTCCTAAATATATCAGTTCATGTGGAGCATCGCCCCATACTGATAGAGGATTTTGCATATCAATTGTAATGCCCTGGGTCCTAGTGCACTTCCGCCCTAGTCTCCGGGACATTACTCGCATACATAGATAACTAAACTAAATACTAAAATTAACATGAATACGATTATATAATACATTCAGAGCTTATCTTAACGTATAATATACATCAAATGTATATTGCTATCTTACAACCTATAGTTTACATCATTTCAAAAGTCCTAATCAAACACAAACTACTGTACATGAATAATTATAAACTATCCTAACTATTACAAAAAAATCCCTAACCGACATATTCAACATATACTAATATATGGGTGATGATAGTCGCATTATTCCACAAATTTACTTACCTCCACATGTAGTGAAATTAAATAAGTTGAGAGACTTAGTAAAGATCATGATGGGTGACAAAAGAAATTAGGAATCAAGGAATAACAGATAGGAGTACAATCGATCATTGACGATAAAATTTTGACAGTCGTGACAAAATAATCAATTTAATTCAATACGATCATAAATCCAGCAATTCAATTCGTAAAACAAATATCACAATCTGGAATTCAAATCATGATACAAATATAAAAAATCATATAAGGCTGAAACAAATATTTAGTGGATCTGTCACCCTTATAACTCCAACATATAACGTACATATATCCTTATCCCTCTACTTACTTCTCCAAGCAATCGCTCAAGAGGTGTCAAACAAACTCGAGATACAGCTCTCACAGCGTAGTCGACCATGAGTCTCAGGAATAGTTCTTTGGAATCCTACCTTCAGAACTCCTCTGGACTACCCAACGGACAGGAATTCCTAAGAGTTTCGACTGTCGACCCGATATCACCCAATCAATTCCCCTGAAGATTCCTAGGGCCCAACTTATGATACGAAAAGAGTTATCAACATATAATATGACTTGGAATATCCAACACTTTTCAATATGGGAACAATATGGCTCACAACATCCGAGGATTCACATTATGGCATCAAATTTGAGTGCTCGGATACAAGAAAATTTAGTAATTGGACTTAAGGCATAAGAATTCTACTTATCTCATTAAATTAGACTTAAAGATTATAGGAGATTATTTTTTAAAGCTATTTTGGTTGCAAATGTCAAATAGGTCAAGTTTTGAGAATCTCTAGAGAGATAGTAATTTTCTGGGTTACCTTGAAAATACAATTAGATGAGTTAAAATTGAAAATTTGGTTCTACTACTATCTAGACTTGATAAGCTTTTCAACAATGATTTTATATTAAAAATCTATCGAGTAGATTTTTAGTTATAAAATTTTAAAATTGACCCATGATTTTGCCGTAACCCCGAATTAGTTTAACATGTTCGGCTTTAATAAATTTTCTGGGAAGAATGCTTCATGGATTTTAAAAATTCTTACATCTATCATTATCTACACTTAATAAGCTTTTCAACAATCATTCTTGGGCCTAATTTGGTGAAGGAAAGCTTGGGTTTCAATGATTTGAAGTTGGGAGATGTATTAGAGCATATTCCAGTAGGTTCCCTGCTCTTTAGGTAAACTGGCAACTTTGGGTCAAATAGTATTTTTGGTCTTTTTTCTTCTTGGATTTGGATAATTCTTGATTCTGCTGATAACTACACTCAATAAGGTTTTAAATGATGTAAAGTTTGGATTTTTTGGATGTGTGGAGATCCAGTTATGAATTTTTGAAATTAGGGCTATAACAAAGGCCTCTCCTATTTTGGCCGAAATGGCAAGTTTGGTTCAAATGAATTTCTCTACCACTCCTCTCCTTGTTTTCGGGTGATTCTTGATTCTAACATTATCTAGACTTGAAGAGATTTCCATGGTACCTTATATGAAATTTTTGGTGTAGCAGTGTTTTTGATTTTTTGAAATGAAGTGAGTGCACTGCTTAAGGCTACCCGAGGGCAACTCATGGTTTCAAACTTCATTTATTTTATGAAATCACTTAACCACTAAATCTAAGTGATGATCCACTAAGTTTCTTATAACCCTAACATCAGGTTCATGGTCCCATAAATATAAGCTAGGTCGTGCTCCATCAACAACAACATGAGAGTCAATCAAGTAGCTCATCAAGAACAAGTTCATAACAATCAATGAGCCATAACAACAAACATACTAACAAGCATACCATCCATAGATCTTGCAAGAAATTGGAACCATGATCGAAACTTGAAGAACATGAGGATGAAGTATCATGATCCTTATCTTTCCTTGCTTACCAAACTTGAAATCTTTAAGGTTTTCTTCAAGATTTTCCTATGGATCCTAATATCAAAGAAGAAACCTCTTAGGTTTCACTTAAACAAGTAATTTAACCATTAAAATCTTAGTTAAATCTTACCAAACTTGAGGATTTGAGAAGAGATGGAGTCCCCTACAAATTTCCTTTTGATTAGTGGGTGAAATTATGAGTAAAAGTGAAAGAAATTTTTGGCTTCTCACACCCTCTCAATTTTCAGCCACTATGAAGAAAAGAGAAGACAATGGCTTATTTTTCTTTTTCCTCTTGTATATATGCACTCTTAGAATACATACATGTATGTATTTTTTAATAGAAACTACATGATATTTTTGAAAATATTTTGGAGTTGGTGATGATGTTGTTGGATGACTATGTGTGTGAGTCACCACATGTTGGATATTACTTTTCAACCATTGTCAGCTCAAGGTTTATCCCTTTATCTTCATTTGTGAGAGTGTGTGTGTGTGTGGGTGGCTGAAGGCTGGCCCTCCCCCTTCCCCCCTTTTTGTATTGGACTTGGACTTTAGACCTAAAAATTGGATAAATGATTCAGCTCAATTCCTTAGCTAAATATGCATGGTTTTGGGTTAATATAAAGACCCAAGAATTCCCTTAATTTAAATCTTAAATCCTCTTATTTAATCAATAAATATTTTAAAACGTTTTGAGAAAAATTTTAATCGGTAATTGATTTTTCCCCAATTCGAGACTTTTCTCACAATTAAAAATATTTTACCATTGTCAAAAAATCTATTTTATATTAAAAATTATTGAAATTACTATTTTTCTCCAAAAATATCCATAACTATATATTTAAATCCTTCGTTTTAAAAATTATTTCATTTTACGGCTACAATTTCTTGGTAAAAGAAAAACTCGTCTTAAAAATTTTTCTTTCAACCAAAACTTACAAAGATCACACCATTAACTTCAAAAATAATAATTTAGGCCAAAAGATTCTTGAATTTTCAATTTTACCCCTAAGTTTCATGAATTTTAAAATATAGCACCGTTTTAAATGATTTTAATCTCTATTGTCTAAAATACTTCAAAACGGCAAAATTATTTCAGTTTAGCAACCAAAAATATTATTTCAATCAAATGTGGTCCAAATATGACATTTTTAACCCAAAATCAAGCCCATTGACCCAAGGAATTGAGCCCAACACATTGCTATTTTTTTTAACCCACAAACTAAGCCCATTTTTAGATTTTTTTTTTAAAAATAAAAAAAAAATTAATGGTCAGCCGAAGACACACACATACACACACTAACTATGTGATAAAAAATGGGATCAGAGCATGTATTGGAATTAAACTCTAGAACTATCTCCTTGAGCTCATGACTTAGGTCACTTCCAACATCATTATTTTTTTCAATTAATGCTATGTATTATACTATACAAAAATACATATATGTATATACATTAGATTGTATATACATAAGGAAAGAAAGAAGAAAAATAACAACCCATTTTAGCCATTTTGCAGCCTAAAAATCGAAAAGAAGAAGAAGAAAAAAAACAAGAAATTTTCTTACTTTCATCCCATTTTACTCTATATAAACCTAAGGGAAATTGCTAGGGATCTCTCTTACCCTCAAATCAACAAGTGTAGGTAAGATTTGGTTGTGTTTTAGTAATATGATTTGCTAGAATTATGTAACTTAAAGGGATTTCTTTTTATGATAGGTTCTAGTGGATTCATTGAGGTAGATAGTTGGAAACCCTTAAGCTAAACCACAACATAAGGTAAAAATCATAACACTCCACTCTCTTATTCAAAATTTCAGATCATGGTTTCATTTTTCTTGATTTATGGATTGATGTTCTTGCTATAATATTGGTTGCTTTGGCCTTCAATTGGTTATGACTTGTTGTCATGAGTTACAGCCGCTCCCAATTTCAAATTGAAAATGGGAACAGATCGCGATGGATTTCGTGACAGGCTTGCCTGTGGTAAGAGGCGGATGTGACAGCATTTGGGTCGTGGTAGATAGACTTA
>JACFYI010003848.1:402746-418621 GCA_014898755.1 Handroanthus guayacan
TTTTATCCAAAAATATATTTTTGAGGTTCTCTTATACGTAAAAATATTTATAAAGCATCATTTTCGAAATTTGGTTTAAGATGTTTGGGAAAATCGATTTCAAGTTGAAAAATACGATTTTTGTCCATATCACCCGTTTTTCATTTGTTCTTAGTTTGTTAGTCCTCTTAGTCCATGGTCCATTGTTCAAATCTAACTTCCAAAGCATTGTTAAAGAGGTCAAGATGATTAATTAAGCTTTAGAATCACATATTCAAGGATTTGAGCATAGGTTAGCAAGGATAACAAAACAACAACATATCAATGGCATCAAGCACTCAATAGCTCAAAGCATGTTCGATCAAAGAAGGAAAAGCTGAAAAACACATGCTCATGAAGAGGATAGGGAAGCCATAAGTCTTACCTCTTGTAGCTAAATCTTTATGTAAAAGCAAGTGATTCAAGCTTAGTCCACACCTATAACCATATACATACTTATGTCAAACACGAACCATACATATCATTTAACCATTCTTAAATCACAAGTCTTAAGCTTTTTACCAAGAGTTTTGGAAGAGAATATACCACTAGAATCCCCCTTCAAACTGAAATCGATTTTAGTGAAGAGAAGTAAAGGCAAGTTAAGCTCAAAGCGTTTGAGTGTTTGAGTGAAATGAAATTTTCTACAGAAATGGTTGCTCAATATGGAGGCTTAATAGAGAAAAGTGGGGTCAAAATGCAAGAATCTTTTAATCTAAGCCCTTCAAAATAAATTCTCACATGTAGAGGTAGAGTAGGGTGGCTTTGATGGATGGATGGATGGATGGAAAAATCCAATCCATCACAAGAATGGTGATTGCTGCAGCTAGCTAATTTTCTACAGAATTCTTCTCTCTCTCTCTCTCTCTTTTCGAATTTCAATTGTGCTTTTTTGGTCTAAATTGGTGGCTAGGGTTTTGGGCTATAATTTGGGTTTGTTTTTGGGTCAAAATGTAACGAGGAATTGAAACGTGTTTACTTGAAAAATTTTCGAATGCATGAAATGTGTTTTGATTTTTAAAACGATGCTAGATTTCGAAATCAAATAAATTTTTGAAAATTCATCGACTCAAAAATTCTATTTCAGGAATTCTTGGGTATTACACTTATCTTCCAAATTTGTAGGGACTACCAAATTAGAACTAGAACTTGATCAAGTCCAGGAAGTCCTTGTTACATATTCACTGCCAATTTGCAAATTTATTGAGATACCTTTGAAGTGGTCCTAAAAGGTATAAAATGCTTGATGCACCAATATTTCTATTTTTGTGACAATTGAATTCAAGCCAATGAAGTCTTCCAAGAATCCTTTTAGAATTCAATTTCCCATTAAAGATCAAATTCGAATGATATAAGAATACAAGGATTAATTAATGTATTTAAAATTTATGTATAATTATCTCCAAACCCAATTTTAGCTTCTTTCTATTCCTTTTCCATTTTGGTTGTGGGCACCATGAAACCACCCAACGCTTGCACAACTCATGTGCTTGTTCTACAGAACCAAACCTAAAACAAAAACCAAACAATCAAATGATTAAAACCAGGACTCTAGACTTTATCAAGTTCAATCTTAACTAGGATTCCAAACAAAATTTAATCATAAAAGAATTCCAAATTTAATTTAATCAAGCCAAGATTAGACTCTCAAATTTTATCAAATCATTTTTGGATTTCTATTACACTTTTTTAATAAGAAGAATACCAACTCCAACTAGGAATCGTCATTTATCCAAAATCTATGTGGGTATCAATTGGTTCCTATATGTACTAGGAGACCTTTTTTCACCTAAACTAAGAATCCTACTTGAGTTGAGAAACACTGACACACCCTTTATAAATAGATGCTACCAGAGAGGAACCCATACCGTTGAGTGTTGACATCACAAGGTTTTAAGGTACGGATTTGACAATCATGCATTTGCTTCTTCTTCTCCGCTATGTGACTTCTCGGCGCCTTGTCTTCAGTAACTTCTTTCTTGGTTATTCTTGATGACAAAAGTTAATCTACTGATTAGGGCACATGTTTGGTGGTACATATTCCTATTGTTGGTCAATATGTAGGGCCGTAGCCGCAACTAGAGAATTCGCTCTACATGAAGAAGTGGTCTTGAGAAACTTTTTTGAGCAAGACTTCGAAGGCGTGGGTTTTTTTTAACAGCTCACCATCACATTCAAATGAATTATTTCAGCTGCAACAATCAAATTCAAATGAACGAAGTAGTTGCTAACAATTAAGGGAGAATTTTCTTCCAACATTGGGTCATCACATTATCCAAGAAAAGCTAGATAGGGAGATATTCTTGAATTTGTTGGCAAATTCCAATATATCAAAGAGTACTAGGAATGGACTGAAGATATTCTCAATCAATGAAGACACAAACTTTGATACTGCACAAATCTATGACTCCGTTTATGCTTCGTGGTTTACATATGATCAAAATTCTGAAGTTGTTCAGCATTCTTGGAAGTGTGGTGTCCGCTTACTAACACTCTTTTGACATCTTATGGGGAGTTATCCATTTCTTTATGGGATTTAGATTCCCTAGCAAGTCTTCCCTTGGCTAGGTCTCTTTATGATGATATCAATCGAAGCTTTGAAAAGTTTACTAGTATTGATCAAACAAATAATAGATATATTCCACATTTCTACAAATATTTGTTTCATGCTTATCATTTACTTAAAAAGTTCGTGGGTCAGTTTTCTAAAGTTTATATAAAGATGTGGATTTTATATTGATCTAAAAAGATATGAAGTTTTGACATCTCCTCCATGCGACGAAAAGAAGAAGACTTGACCCAAATTAACTCACAATCCTACTGGTGACTTCGATGTTCCTCAAGAGTGGTCTATGATAGAGAAAACCCCATTTTTGAAGCTTGGACTTGATAGAAAATGAAGAGATAAAGCTACTTGGTAGCTTATTTGACGTGCTGGCTTTGTACTTTTGTTCTTTCCATTAATGAGATTGGTCTGATACATCTGAGTACTTTTAAAATAGCAAGCACGATAGCTACTGGTCGAAAGGTAAGTTTAGGCATTCTTGCTTTGGCAAGCATCTACAAGGGATTAAATAAAGTTTGAAACTCTTCTAAACCAACTCATGTCAGTTGTCCTTTCCCTATTCGCGTTGTATATGGATGACTATGATGTTACTTTAAAACTCATTATTCAATCCATCAAGATATTTGTGATGCCATAATGACACAATTTTCTGGTGAGGAAGGTGCAATGTATTTTGACCTGAAGGAGGCTCTCAAGAGTATGCCCCAAATGCAAAGAAATTTTCATCAAGGATTAAAAAGAGTGATGGACTACAACTTATGGAAATTATTTTTATGAAAATCTTGAGATTTTGATCTCTATGAAGCCAACAACTGGCGCTAGAATAAATGAATAAGATGAAGGATTTGATTCACTCATTGATGATGATTATGCTATTTACATTGTCAAAATTACAGAATCTCTCAAAGTGAATAAAAGAAGAAGTGCTTCCTATCATTTGGAAGAGAGTGGCAGCATAGATCGCCATTGGAAAAGGCCCAAAAGAGATCACAAGACTTTAAAATAAACTAATGCCGATGGGGATGACACTACAAGTAATCCATCACCAGCTAAAGTTTTTGCGAAAAAGGTTATTTTTCACACTTTTTTCTTAAATCAAGCAATACTGTTTTGCTGATTATCACTTAACACAATTTTCTTCACATTTTTTTTTCCTGGCAGCTGGAGAAAGAAATGCTCAACATTGATGATAATGATGAGGAATCACAAGGTAGCCAAAAATCAACAACAAAACCTAACTCGTACACTCCGATCACCATGAAAGTGAATAAAGAAGTAGTTGATTAGCCTAAAATCTAAGAGCTGCGTGAACGCATTGAGGTTTCAATATTTGAAGGTGGGAAACTTGTACTTAATCACTAAAGGAAGTTTCTTCAAATGTTGTGGGGTGATCTCCATAAGAAGATATCAAATACTCCTGTTGACTCCATTTCAGCAATACATGATGAGGTTCGAGTTGTGCTTGTGTCTATAAAGAATTTTAGCAGATTTAACATTTCATATCTGAAAGAATGGTTAAAGACATTGTTTGACAAAGCTATTGCCTATGATAATGCAAGGTCTTTGTCTCTTGGTAAAGTGTCTAAAGAACTTCTCGCCCAACAAATAAATGAAGCTAAGGAGCACCTACGTGAAGCTCTAACCAAAGAAAATAAAGCAAAGGAAGAGCTCAGAATTTGGAGAAATGCAAAAGAAACTTGATTGCTTGACTGAAGCAAAAGCAACAAATTCTTCAAAAGTATTCAAGCCGAGGTTCAGGAGATTAAAGAGGGGATTACTTCTTCTCTCCATGGTGAAACAACTAAAGATTTAAAGACTATGATGACGCAAGTAGAGGTTGCCAAAAAAGAGTTGGAGAGTTTGAAGCCTTTTTCTTGAAGGTTATTTGCTTCCCTTTTTTCTTTTCGCATTTTTATTTAATTTGATGTCACTTTTCATTTTTCTTGATATAAAGGAACATTTATTTGATAAATTTATAATAAAAGTTGTTATTTTCTTTCTTTTTGCAACCTTTGCCTTTTTCTTTTTTGCTTGCACAGCAACCTCCAAAAAAATGAACAGATGAAATAACTAAGGTAAATGAAGTTGTTTAAGCACTTTGTTTTCTCTTTCCTTTACAACCTCAAAAATGAACATCTCAAATAAATAGACTTGTTTAAGCTCATCAATCAACTCAAAACGAACTACAATTGACTAAGGGCATAGCTAAACTCAAAGATTAACTCCAAGCTGCTTACATACCCCAGTGAGGGGATCAAGTTTTAATGTAGTTCAAATATCTCTTTTCTTTTTAGGTGGGGGGAGCATTCATAGTTTATACTCATGCGGTCCGACAATATCAATAGCTAAGCCATCCTGGAGGATGTGAGGTATTACTATTTTAACCACACGAGATACCTTCAGTAGAGTAGTTTAGCAATTTAACCACATGTGCTACCATGGATGGGTGTCGTGCACAATTTATACTTATGTGGGCCAAGAGTAACGTGCATTTTAGGCTCATGCATAATGGAACAAACATTTTCAAGGGTAATATCGCTTCAGGAATTTTCCATTTATGGGACTTATACATAGTCCATCTTTGTCAATTAACTTGTACGTGCCACTTGTCTAGACTTCTTTTACCATGTAGGGGCCATTTTACTTTAATGTAAATTTATTTTCCATCCTCTGGGTGATAACAATTGGTCTTTTTACTGCAAGCCCAAATCTTCTATTTGAAATTATCATAATTATACATTTTTATTAAATGCTTTTGCCATGTGTCTTAGTAGCATTGAAGTTGTTGTTGTGCTTCAGTCTTTTTTCATCTAGTGCCTCCAATTCTTCAAATTGCGTACGAACATTACCCTCAACAGTGAGCCCTTCTTAGATAGCTATTCGAAGTGAAGGTAATTAGCTTTCAAGTGAAATGACAGCCTTAACTCCATAAACCAGTCAATATGATGTGGCATGAGTAGCAGTTCAATGCATCATTTGGTAAGCCCAACAGGCTTCTCCAACTTTTTCATGTCAATCTCTTTTTGACTTTGACATTATTTGTTTAATAAATTACATAATGTCTTATTAAGCGCTTTAGTCAAACAATTTGTAGCCGCATTACACATTGAAGAGTTATGTTGTTTAAACTCGAATTGTGCCCATAGTTTATCTATCAACTTATTGTAGAATGGCCTTCCATTATCGGTAGTGATGCAACGAGGCACTCCATATCGAAAGATTAGACTACACCAAATGAACTCCATAACTGTTTCTTATTTTACTTCTTTGAGGGGGACTGTTTCTACCCATTTGGATAAATAATCAGTTGCCGCTAATATGCAAGCGTGACCACATGAAGACTTGCCAAAGACAAGCCCAACTACATTGAGACTCCATGATTCAAATGGCTAAAATGTGACGGTGGGATGAAGAGGCTCAAGGGTTGGTGTATAAAATTAGCATGCAACTAGCAAGCTTCGTATCCTTTTGCATATTTTAGGCAATCCTTAACCATAGTTGGCCAATAGTAACCCATTCTCTTGTTTTGAAATTGCAGTTTAAGACTTGACTATTGTGCTCCATATATCCCTATATGCACTTCAACCGTGGCATCCATTATCGTATGACTATTTAAACTTCTTTGGTAACTTCCTTCGAATGATCGATGATATAATGTATCTTTATACAAGACAAAATGTGATGATCTTCAATGTATCTTTGTTCTATAGAGAGGATCCTATGGCAACTTTCCCTTGTTCAAATAATCAATTAATGGTGTTCTCTAGTCTTTGTCATCGCCAACTGACACTAGCACTACATTTGTATCTTCATGGTCAAGTTTAGCCAATGAAGGCAAGGTCTACCAATTGCACACAGGAACATTAATTGTTTCCCCTTCTGGAAGAGCTAAGGCAGTAGCCAAATTAGCTAAGGCTTTAGCTAGCCTATTCTCTTTTCTTGGAATATGACATAGTACAATATCTTCAAATTTCTTGGACAACCTTGAGGCTTGTTGGAAATAGGGGACAAAATCCTCTTTTTTGACTTTGTATGTATTCAAAAGCTGGTTAATAACCAAACTTAAATCGCAATACCCTTTAATTCCGCACAATCTACCATATCTTGTGCCATTTGAAGTCCAATAGTCAAGGCTACTCTACAACAATATTAGAGCATAACTTACCTAACACAATGGAATGCGTCAATACTTGCTTTGTCAATGAAACAAAGACGACTCTTACCCCAGCTTTGTGGATGAAACAAAGTCGTGCCAACAAGACTTTAATGAATAAAGCATTTTCATATGGAAATTTATTCAATAGTTCTCATTTTGCTTGAATAGGATGATCAGCAAGGAAGTTGGCCAATGCGTTGCCCTTTAATAGTTTTATATGGAGCATAAGTTATCTCGTATTGATTGAACATGATAGACCACTTGGCTAGCCTCCCAAAAGGCACCAACCTTGACATCACAAAATTGACTAGATTTGCTCAGAGATAAGCTGAATTGGATATACTTCAAAATAGTGCTTCAACTTCTTAATCATATAGAGCAGTGCTAGGCATATCTTCTCAACTAGAGAATACCTCAATTCATTTTTCATCAGGGTCCTCCTTAGGTAATACAGTGCCCGTTCTTTTCTTTCTTCATTTTCTTGAGCCATGAGAGCATCAACTAACTTTTCTTGTGCAGCAATTTACAATATTAATGGTTTTCCAAGCACTGGGACCCCTGAGACTGGTGGATTTGAGAGGTATATTTTTATACTTTAAAATACATTTTCACACCCTTTATCCCATATAAATGGAACATCTTTCTTCATCAAGTGATTAAATGATTGGCATCTTCCAACAAGGTGTGAAATAAATCTCCTTATGAATGCAAGATTTTCTTATAAAATTTGCAGTTCCTTAAAGTTATTTGGTGCTAGCATCTCTTGGATAGCATCGATTGTACTTAGGTCAACTTCACTTCCATGATAGCAGACTATGAAGCCAAGGAATTTTCCAGATATGCCTCAAAGGCACACTTAAGTAGGTTCATCTTAAGCTATATTTTCTCGAACAATCAAATACCGCATGAAGATTGTCCAAATTGTCCTCTTTTCTCTTGATTTTGATGACTAAGTCATCAACATAACATTATAGCCTTGTATGTAGCATATCATCAAAAATATTTTACATAGTCTGTTAGTAAGTTGTACCTATATTCTTTAATCCAAAAGGCATTACTCTGCAGCAGAAAATGCCTTAAAGTGTGAAAAACTGTATACTCTTCATCTTGGGGTGACATGCTTATTTGGTTAGACCGAAATGAACCATCCATAAAGGACAAGACTTTATATCTAGTTATTGCATCAACTATGAGTTCAATGATAGGTAGCGAAAAATCATCTTTGGGGCATGCGTTATTTAAGTCTTGAAAATCAAAACAAATACATATTTGGCCATTTCTCTTTTTAACAGACACAATGCTAGAAATCCAAGTTGGATATTTAACCTTTCTGATGAACCTAGCATTGATAAGCTTCTTAACTTTGGCTTCAATGTGGGAATTAAATTTGGGCAAAGCACATATTATGACTATTTCAATAGGCAAGTTCCATGCCTTATGCCAAACTAATGAATTGTCACCTTTAGATCTAATCTCGGCATCTTTTTATATGTCCAAGCAAAAATATTTCTGTATTTAGGACTCAAAAGTGCACTAACAAATATAGGCCGCAATTCTTCTAATATGCCATAATTCAACTCTTTTAACTAGTCAACAATTGTCCACCATCCTTAAGCTACAGAGGAGCTGCTTGGATTTCATCCTCTGACATTTTTGATTTAGAATTATCTTGGGTAGATATATGGTTACATATTTGTGTTTCATGATGAAATTCATCTCAAACACATCTTGTCTTTTAAATGCAATACTCTACCTTATCAATCCATTTACCTTCACAATGGGAATGAATGTTTGCCCGCATTCTAAGTAGTTTATTAATTATAGAAACTTGCTTTTAATGAATTTATTCAATTTTTTAATAGCTCAATCATGAGATTCAGAATAGGGTTCTTTAGTTGTACTAACATAATGAGAGTTAATGACAATGTCCATTCTTCTCCATTTGGAGTTTCCCCACCTGCGTTACTAGAAGTTCAAATGACTTGTTGTCTTTTTCTATCTGGTCCACCCATAGTAAGAACTAATAATTGGGATTTGCTTTAGCTAAGTTGAGTTAAATAAAGGACTTGCTCTTTATTTTTTGCTTTTACCACACATGTCTTCTCATCATCAAATTTTTTCTTTCATTACTGCTCATCAACTATACCAAGTTAAGTGAATACTAAGCGATGACGTGTGGCAAGCTTATTCTTAAAAATTGGCATTTAGCTAGGAAGTGCCAAACCTTTCCAAGACAAAAAGATGCGTAATTGGAGTGCCAAGGCGACCAAGCACAGAGACATGTCTATTATTTTGTTTTTCTTTTTCTTGTCACGTCATCTTCTGTGGCGATATGCTGGACGTCGATACATTTGTCTTTCTTTGTTATATAGATTTTAATTGGTTTTGCACGCATGAACCCCAAGCCGACTTTTGATTGCTCAACATAGAACCCTTATTTTCTCCATTTTTATTGTTTCTTAATGAAGCCGTGGACCTTTTCTCCCATTAACTTAAGTTGCAGTTTACCCAAACTTGGCAGGTCTGCAAAATCAAAACCTGACTTCTCAAGAAACTTATAACTATTTGGGTCGAATACTTCCTTGAATTCTTATATACTTCTTCCAAGGAAGGTTTCCCCGGGGTTGACGAGTGGATATTAGTAATAGGCGTGACCAACTCCTTCTTCATTATTTAGTAATTATCTGTCTTTAATGTTTTTGGCTAACCTCGGGAAGCATTATCTAGCAAGAAACTTTTAGATTCAGCCTCCTCATTAGCTTTGGTAATTGTTAGCTTACTTAGCTCAACTCATTTTTCTTCGGCTGGGTAGTTGCTTGTGATTTTCAAATGTAATACTTCCTTAATTGAATCCATTCTCATGAAGCCATGATATCCCTGAGAGTAAATGATGGGAAGTCCTTGCATCAATGAAGTGAAAAAGTGTGCTTGCTCTCAATTTTCCAATCATGAGGTCTAGACAGGTCATACCAATTGCTCTCTAGCCATCTTGGTTGAAACTTTGGATAGTCAATCCATTACACGACAGTTATTCAAAAGGAATTCCTAATGCCTTCATTGTGAACTTGCGCATGATGTTAATGGCTGATCTTCATTGATTAACATACGGTTAATTTTATGCTCCTGCATGATTCCCAACACAAAAAGTGGTCTATTATGAGGCTTTGATCCTGACAGCATATCTTAATCAATGAAAGTGATAGCAATGCAACAAAAAACTGAATATTGACTTTTTTCTTCAAAAGAGATAGTATAGAATTTTTCCACTTCCTGCTCAAAGAATTTCTTTGAAGTGTTTGCGGTTATCATGACACTAATGAAATTTGTATTGGCAACATCTTCATCATCAAAAATGATTTTTCCTTCCCTTACTAGCTCGACGATCTTTGTCTTTATACACAAAATATTTTTCAATTAAGTGTTTCACAATCCGATGATAATTGTAATACTTTAGATCATTGGTCTTTCCCACTTCTTTTAGGTGCTTCAATTGAGGCAACTTAATTAATTTTCTCGTCAACAACTCATCAAATATATACGAAACATCAAAGTCTAGGAAGGGATATTTCTTCTCTCACATCTCTTTCAGCATTCGCTTGCTACTTGAGGTATGTTGATTATCGATTTTATCACTATTTTTCTTTTCAGTTGTAGGAAACTTCACGGTTGTTACTTTGACTGCCATACGCTCTTTAGTTAAAGCTTTTGTATTCTTCTCATTTTTCTTGAAATCTTCTATTTCCTTCTTCTCCTCCTCCGTAGGGAATCCTACACCATGACTAACAATGCTAAGTTTCATGTCATAAGCATAGGTTGCCAGCTCCTCGAAGGTACTGGGCTTGATTCCTTCAAGGATATACAAGATTCCACAATGCATTTCTTGGATACACATTTCCACTGTAGAAATCTATGAGTCTATCTTTGCAATTCAGACTCAGCACATGCCATTGATTGATATAGCCCTACTAGCTCATTGTTCCACTACATTGTGTCAATGAGCTCAATCATGCTCACTGTGCGGTTAGTATTGTAGAAGCGATTCAAGAACTCTTTTTCCATTTGGTCCTAATTGTCAATAGGCCCTTGTTCCAATTCAATAAACCAATCAAAGGTATTTCTTTTCAATAAGCAAACAAATTCGGTTCACCATTAGTACCGTCATTATTGCACATTTCAATGAGTGATATGCTGCTTTTGGTGGAGTATTCAGAATTTTCACTAAGTGGTGTCACAATATTAATAAAACTTATTAAATTTAAAGTACATTAAGTTTTAATAAAGATAAATTTTAAATACATTAATAAAATTATCCTCGACGAGATTCCAAATGTTGAAATGTCATCATAATATCAGCATCCATTTCATAAATACATTTCTTCTTTTGTAGTTATCAAACAATCACTCTGGAAGTCATTATCCATCTGATTCCACACATCAATCTAAAACTTCTGAACATAAGAATCCTAGCAAAAAAAAAAGTAGAAATAAATTTTAATATTGATTTAGTGTATCCTTCAGAATTTATAATTATTCACAACTTTTAATCAAACATAAATCTGATTAATTTTTTTTGTCAAATGTCATAATTATTCATTACATAAAAACTAATACCATGTGGATAATCAATATTCACATACTAAAAAAAAAAAAAAAAACCCTAACTTTTATTTGATTAGAAACCTTAACATTTGTAAATTATATATAATAACTAATATAAAATTGAGAAATAAAAAGTGAAACCTAAATAACTTACATTCCTTTGAATTTTTGCCTTCTTTTTTAATTATAAGTTGTAGATATTGAAAATTGATAAAAATTAAAGAATGAAGAAGTGAAAATGACAAATGTTTTTCATTTTTTTTTTTTAATCTCATTTCATTTGGATGTTTTTGTTATCTCCTTTCATTTGGAACAGGAAGAAGAAATGTCAAAAAAAAATAAAAAATACACAGCTTTGTGTGAGATCCAAGATTTGAACTGGGATCCCTTCATTGAAAATAAAGAATTTGACCAATTAGGCTAGCATAAACATCCTGTCATTTTAGTATCAAATGTCCCTTTTCTGTGCAATCTATATGTAATTTATATATATATATATACATACATAAAGTTTTTGTGGGGCCAATTAGGGCCAATTTACCCCACTTGATATAATGTAAATCTACCACTGGCTGCTTTGGATTGCCTTTTCAATCAAATTGTTGGAACTTTGGTGGTTGATGCGCTATTATTTTTAGCGAGTTAATTCTTTTTGTATAGGGCTTTGAGTATGCAAGAGAACTTTAGGGAGGTGTCCCATACTGAGCCTTTATCGTATTAGTGATCATATTCTGCAATTGTTAGAAAGTCAAAGTGCCTAAGGATAAAGTAGAGTAATTGACCTTCACCTTGGGTGCACGCATGTAGGATATTCCTTTATTCTGTTGCTCTTCAATAGCATGACGAATATGAGACTAATAATTGTGACTGGATTCTCCAATGTGGCTTGAGCCAGTTTGTTCACAAGTTGTGCAACTTGATGATCTTTGTCTTTTACAATCTAGGCAATTCTGGTATGGCTTGAGTCATTTGAGCAAGTTGATCATCCATAGCCGTTGTTCCGAGCATCATAGCAATTAACTCAGTAAGTAGAGTAGTCTTGGAGTTACTCTCATTTAGACTCATGGAATTCAAATTATTCGATGGGTTAGCAATTTTGCGCCTAGCTAAGGATGGATCTTAGTATCATCAATGACTTTAGGAGCATCTCTTCTGGTTTTGATAAGTTGGCTTTTCTTAGGTGCCATCAAACTTGGTATAATATTTTTAAATTTGCAGAAGGAAGAGATAAGGGGGAGAATCGATCCCACTGGGTGTGCCGGAATTTTGTTCATACAAATTTCATAATGAAATTATGCGACAAATAAAGTCTTAAGAAGATTAAAATTTCAGAGAAAATAATATTACCCTTATTCTTTCTTCAAAAATCTAAACTTGGGATTTGCAATCAAAACTTCAAAAGTCTTAAGAAGATTAAAATCTATGCTTTGATCTTCCTCGAGCGTAATTCCACCTTCAATAACATTAAGTAAGAGGTTTCATACCTTATTCTCGAATCAAAAGTAAAATTTGATTAATTTCTCGATGAACACCAGGGATCTTCTTGCATCTAAACTTGAATTTTAGTAATTTTTGGAGTGGAATCTTTCGCTTGATCTTCTTTGAGCTCAAATCTTCCTCTGATAACATAAATTCGAGAGCTTCGCAGCTTGATCTCGAACCAAACAATGAATTTTTGAAAAACGATGTGATGAACGGATTAATCTTCAATTGGAATCCTGTAGATCTCCTTTAAACTACTGTGATGCCCCCCAAGATCCCGGGGATGTGCGGACCCAAGACCCGAGGTGCATCACTCGCGTTCTATACAATCTAAATCCAATTCAGAAATTCAAACACAATAATTCAAACTAACTTACATAAAACCGTCAATAGATTCAAACTAAGAACCATAACTTACTATTACATACCAAGAGTTTGAATACATAGGGCAATCTAACCTAACATTACAATCCAACATTCTATACATGTCATAAGTTCAAAACATAATATCCATCCCAAATGCCAACTAAGTGCAAAAGTGATAAATTTAAACCAAGATACAAATAGGGATGTCAAAACCAAAATAAGCCATACTATCTATTACATGCTTCAATCATTCATTCATTCACGTTTCCGGAACTACATGTTAAATAGGGTCATGAGTCCACTGACCTAGTAAAATTTATAGCATACGAACGAAGACAAAAGTTGAAAGAACATGAGCATAACAAACGATTGGACAAGAACGTGATATAGGTAACAAGCCAAGATGTTCAAACGAACAATATACATATAAATATATCGGAAACAATTATCACATTCGAGTCAATAGGCTGAAACAAGCTATTTGGTAGGTCTATCATCCTTATAACTTCAACATAACATTTCACCTTATCCCTCCAACTCTCGAAGGAGCTCATTCATTCGAAACGCACAGCCGACGTACGTGCGTAGGATAGCGCTTCAGAATTCTACCTCCAGAATTCATCCGAGCTACTCGACAAACAGGGATTTCAAGGGTCCTAGTCGACAATCCAATATTGTCCAAGTTCGGTCCCCAAGAAACTCCCCAAGGCCCACATTCATTCATTCGTATGGCTTAGAAAAGAAACAGACATTCAATCAATCAATAAGCCAGCAAGACATAATGTTCTACAACCAATAATATCAAATATATTTCAAATAGGCCGAACGTATCATTCAATCAATCAATCATTTTGGAAATTCGACTATGGACTAGAGGGTTTTCATTTCAAAACTCGTATTACATTAATAAGATCAGATATGGACATGTTTTGATATGAAATAAGGTTTTGGAAATCAAGTTGGACCGAGAGTGGGCGCTTGGGTGCGAAAACAAAGTTTTGGGTCAGTAGCTAGGCGCTGGGATGCGCATATGGGAGCTTAAACGCTCAAGCTACTGGAAAATGGGTGCTTTTTGTCCGAGAGTGGGCACTTGGGCACCCATATGTGCGCGCTCAATCGCTAACTCTCGGGTGAAATTTAGATTTTTTGTCTTTTGATTTTCTTTGAATTTTTTATCCAAAAATATATTTTTGAGGTTCTCTTATATGTAATAATATTTATAAAATATCGTTTCGGATTTTGGTTTGAAATTTTTCGAAAGATCGTTTTAATGTCAAAAAATATGGTTTTGTACATATCACCCGTTTTCTCAATCGCTCTTAGTTCATTATCCCTCTTAGTCCATGGTCCATTGTTCAAGTTCGATCCAAAGCATCGGTAAAGAGTTCAAGACGTAAACACATTCTCATGGAAAAGAGAAGAAGCCATAAGTCTTACCTCTTGTAGCTAAATCCTTGTGAATATGTGGTGATCCAAGCTTAATCCTCAAATATCTATAACCATAAACACATTCATGTCAAGCTCTATAAAACCATAACACAAACCATTCTTAAATCATACTTATAAGCTACTTACCAAGTGTCTAGGTTGAGAGTTCACACAACTAGAATCCCCCCTTGAGAAATCGGTTTTGAGAGAAATGAGAGTGCAAGTGAAAGCTCAATGTGCTAGAAGGTGTTATGTCAATTTTTCTGCAGAAATTTTTGTGAACCAAATGTGGCTTATTTATAGAGTGATTTGGGGTCAAAAATGAGGGAATTTAATAGTTCAATCCCCTCAAAGCAAATACCAACCTTTAGGGGATAGATAGGTGGCTAATGTGAGAACATAGGATAGATGGATGGATGGAAATCCCATCCATCTTGCAGCTGCTGCTGTTGCTGCTACGGCTGGATCTGCAGCTTCCATTTTCTTTTAATTTATTTGTTTTATTCAAAGATGCTCTCCCATTGGTCAAATATGATGGGTAGGTCTTGGGCTTGAATTGGACTTGTTTCATGGGTCTTTTGGGCTCATTCTTTGGGTCAAGACGCGACGAGAAATGAAATGTGTTGGATTGAAAATGTTTCGAATGTGTGAAATGTGTTTTGAATTTAAAACGATGCTCGATTTTGAAATCAAATAAATTTTCAATAAATCGACGATTCAAAAATTTTATTTTGGGAATTCTCAAGTGTTACATGCTATTGGTAAACTAAGGAGGTATACATTCAATCCGAGTCAAGAGCACTGGATTGCATCAATGAGAGTTTTAAGGTATTTGAGATATACCATGAATGTTGAATTGTGCTATATTAGATATTCAAATGTAATTGAGGGATATTTTGATATTGTACAATGCTAACTTAATATCAGACTCTAGTGTAACCAACTCACAAGCGGATATGTGTTTACATTTGGAGGAGTGAAAATTTTGTGTAAATCCTCGAAGCAAATTTCCATAGCTAGATAAGTGATGAAATCGGAGTTCCATTGAGTTAAATTTTTGGAAGATATTCCAAATTGGCAAATACCTATATCGGCAAGTTGCATACATCGTGATAGTCAATTTGCAATTTGAAAAAGCACATATATAATGTGTAACGGTAAGTCTCGATACATATAAATGAGACAAATACCATTAACATCTGCTTTCTAATTGAGTTATTTCTTTAGAATATGTGTAGTCCAGGAGTTTTTTTTTTTTTT
>JACFYI010003848.1:418721-440441 GCA_014898755.1 Handroanthus guayacan
AAACATCTCATTTGCATCCTTGTTCTCTTCTTAAAAATCGATTTCAGCTTTGAGAGATTCTTATGGGTGTGAGCTCTCATCCAACTCTTGGTAAGTGGCCTTAGGTTTGTGTTTAAGGGTTGGTTAAGTGATATATATATATATATATATGTTAGTGTTTAACATGGATGTATATATGTGGTTATAGGTGTGACTATAAACTTGGTTCAACCACATTTTGGATTTAAGCGATAAGAGGTAAGATTTATAGCATATTCCCTTCTCCATGAGTATGTATTTCAGCTTTTCCATTCGTTGATCGAGCATGCTTTGAGTATTTGATACCATTGACTTCTTGAGCATGAGAATCTTTATTATTGTCTTGTTATACTTGCAAAAATCTATGCTCAACTCTTGAATATGTAAATCCCATGCTAAATGATTCATCCTTAACCTGTGTACCAATGCGTGGGATTGAGTTTTGAATAATGGACCGTGGACTAAAAGGGATAATGAACTAAGAACAATTGAAAACGGGTGATATGGACAAAATCGTATATTTCGATGTTAATACGATCTTTTGAAAAATTCTCAAAACCAAAATTTAAAACCACGATTTATAAATGATATTACACCTAAGAACATCTAAAAAATGTGTATTCAGAACTAAATCAATAGATTTGAAACGAAAAGAAAAGAAGAAGAAGTAACAAAAGCATTTGAAATTTTGATTTTGTTACATTCTTGGATTTTTTAAAAATAGCTAGGCTTGGATTTTAATAAAACTTCTTTTACAAAAAGTGTAGGGAAAAATCTGAAGTTTTCCCAGAAAATATAAAAAAAAAAAAATTACTACGCACGATACTGTTCATGGCGCGGTCGCGCGTGAATAGTACCGCGATCGCGCCCTACACAGAAAAATTTTGTCGTTCGGCGTGACCGCGCCCATTTTTGAGCGCGGACGTGCCCACAACAATGCCAAAACATGGGATTTTCAATTTTTGGTGCGAGCGCGCCCATTTTAAGCGTGGGCGTGCCCACGACAGTGAACCAATCCTTAATCTTTGACTTCTTTTGATGTTTTAGACTCATTTTCTACCTTATTTCATATCACGTTAAGTCATATCCGATTTTTCTAACGTAATTTATAGTTTTGAAATGAAAACCCCCTAGTCCATGGTCGAATTTCCGAATCGATTGATTGATCGAACATGTCTTAGCCTATTGAAATGTTATTGTTATTAATGGCTTTAGAACGTTATGTCTTGCCGCCTCATTGATTAATTGTTATATTGTCCATTTCGTTCTAAAGCCATATGATTGATTGATTGGAGCCCATGCGGGGATTTCTTAGGGACTGAACTCGGGCAGTATCGGACTGTCGACTAGGACCCATGAGCCCCTGATTGTTGGGTAGTTCGGACGAATTCTGGAGGTAGAATTCTGAAGCACTACCCTAAGTACGTACGTCGGCTGTACTTCTTGATTGAATGATGCTCCTTCGAGAGTCGGAGGGATAAGGCGAAAAGTATATGTTGAAGATATAAGAGTGATAGACCTACCAAAAGATTGTTTCAGCCTATGGACTTGAATATGATAATATATGTATATATTGATTGTCTTGAACGTTCCGATTGTTATCCATATCACATTCTTGTATTGATTTTGATATGCTCATGTTCTTTGAAACTCCTACTCTCTTCTACATGCTATAAATTTTACTAGGTCAGTGGACTCATAACCCTATATAACATGTAGGTTCTGGGAACGTGAATGAATGATTGAATCATGTAATAGATAGCATGACTTATTTTGGTTTTGACATCCCCATTTGTATCTTGGTTTGAATTTACCACTTTTGGACTTAGTTAGCATTTGGGATGAGCATTATGTTTTGAACTTATAACATGTATAGAATGATGGATTGTAATGTTTAGATAGATTGCCCTGTGTACTTGAACTCTTGAATTGTAATAGTAAGCCATGGTTATTAGTTGAATCTATTGTCGGCCTTTATGTAAGTTAGTTTGAATTATTACGTTTGAATTTCTAAATCGGATTTAGATTGTATAGAACGCGAGTGGTGCACCTCGGGTCTCGGGTCCGCACATCCCCGGGATTTTGGGGGGCGTCACACTCTTGTATCTCAATATATCCAGTGGGGGTGCAGTACGAATCTCATAACAAGAAGTAACCTATGTGAGTAAGAATTGGGTCAGTCCTATAAGAATTTTAAAGCTAAATTCTTAGAGAGTACTATGAAAACCCAGATCTATTCAGAGCCGAAATGAACACAACAATGAGAAATTAAGCTGACTTTTAAGTGGTGTTGTGTGGAGTATTATTGTCTTGATGTACAGAAAAGCCAAACAATTTAAGACATCGCGTTCACTGGTTGACGGGTACATCCGATAGTTCCCACTAATGAAGGTTCAAAACCAAACTAGCAACCTTCGAGCACCCTGTGAGGGGCAAATAAAATCTTAAAGATACTATTAAAACAACAAGCCTCAATTTATAGTTTCTTGCATACATTTACCATTTCAAGTTGGTTTTCTTTATGTGTTTTACGTATTTTTTACTTGATGCATCTAATTTTGCATGACCATTATGGTATGTTTTCGTAGTTTTAATTTTATATGCCTTTGATTTTAACACAGGTTTTAACAACTCACACAAATTTTCTAACATAATTATCTTCTAGATTTGATATTATCTGAAAGATAATGTCAAAATAGTGTTTTGATTTTATTGATTCATATATTTAAATGTGCCACTTGTTGCAATTCAATTGGAAATCATCTACTGCAGAATTTAATTTTATTGGTCACGATACCTTATTTTAACACTTGACAACATTTGATCTATTCAAAGATGAATTCTAAAAAAAATAATCAATTTCTATTTATTTCTTTTGGAATTAATTTACTAATTCTCCAAATAATAAATAGCAATATTAAATTGAGAATTAGTGTATAAGTTCATATGTATGAAACTCCGAAAATTCCCTTAGTTTAAATTTTAAATCATTTTGTTTAATCAATAAATGTTTTAAAATTTTTTTGAGAAAAACTTTCATCGTTAACCGATTTTTCACCAATTTGAGATTTTTCTCACAATTAAAAATATTTTATCATTCTCGAAAATTTTATTTTACATTCAAAAATTATTGAAATGTTATTTTTTTTCAAAGACTTCCAAAATTACATATTTTTGAACCCTTAGTTTAAAGCTTCATTTACAGTTAGAATTTCTCGGTAAAGAAAAATTCATTTTAAAAATTTCTTTCGATCCAAAACTTATAGGAGCACCTTATTAACTCCAAAAATAATATTTTAGGTCAAAAAGATTTTTGAATTTTTATTTTAATCCCTAAGTTTTAAGAATTTTAAAAGCTAGTGCCGTTTTGAATAGTCTTAATTGCTATCGTCCAAAAGGCTTTAAAATGGCGAAATTATTTCGGTTTAGCAACCAAAAATATTATTTCAATCAAATAAGGTTCAAATATGATATTTTTAACCCAAAATCAAGTCTATTTGGCCCAAGGAATTGAGCCTACTACATTGCCCAACTTTCAAATCCAAAGTCCAAGCCCATTTTCAAAATTTAAATAAAAAAGAGAGAGAGAGAGAGAGAGAGAGAAAGGAAAAGGAGTCAGCCGAATTCACACACCCACACACACTCACACTTAAGCAAAAACAAGGGAAATGAGATAAGCCATGAGCTAATGGCTCAACAAGTGATGACTCACTTTGTTTAGTCACCCAACACCATCATTTACACTTTTAATGTATTTTCAAGATTGCCAAGTATTGTCCCTTGTATTATAAGCTTATGTATGTATTTTACAAGTGTATATACATAAAAAAAAAATAAGGGAGAAAACAAAAGAAAAACAAAAACTCAGCCATTCCCCTCCAAACCAAACTTTTGTGTGTGTGTGCGCGCACACTTCAATTCTTCCATTTTTCTTCAATTTTCTCTTTAATATCAAGAAACTATCAAAAGAAAATTTGTAAGGGACTCCCTCAGCTCCTCAAATCTTCAAGTTGGTAAGATTTAATTTAGATTTTAGTGGCTAGATGATTTGTTCCAATGGAACTTAAGAAATTTCCTTCTCATGTTAGATGTTGTGACAAGGTTGAAGAGAATTCTTAGAAACCTCAAGCTTAGATAGCAAAAAGGTAAAGATCATAACACTACCCCTTCATATTCTTCATGTTCTTCATGTTCTGGTCATAGTTCCAATTTTATTCAAAGATCTATAGATGGTATACTTGTTATCATGTTGGTTGTTATAGCTTCATGATTGTTATGGCTTGTTTTGATAAGCTACTTGATTAACTCTCATATAATTGTTGATGGAGCATGACTTACCTTGTTTTTATAGAACCATAAATCTGACCTCAGGGTATAAGGAATTTAGTGGATCATCAATTGGATTTAGTGTCATGAAATAGATGAAGTGTGAAACTATGAATTGTTCTCAGGTAACTTTGGGCAGTGCACTCTACTACTCAAAAAATTTCACATCAAGTACCAATAGAAATATCTTCGAGTCTAGATGATGTTAGAACCAAAAATCATTCGAAAAAAATAGACAAATAGTAGAAAACCTCATTCAAACCAAACCTGCCACTTCAGATAAAACAGGGGAGGTCTTTGTCCTAAGTCTAAGTTCAAAAATTCATAATTGGACACCCACACACCCACAAAATCTACAAAATACACCATTTAAAACCTTATTGAGTGCAGTTATTATTTGGATCAAGAATCACCCAAAACCATGAAGGAAAAAGATCAAAAATACCATTTGATTCTAACTTGTCAGTTTTCCCGGATAACAGGGGTTACACTGACCTATGGCCTAACACATCTCCTAATTTCAAATCGTTGAAAACCATTCTTTTCTTTACCAAATCAACCCTGAAAATATGAGTTAGAAACCTTGTCAAGTGTAGATGATAGTAGGCTCAAGAATCTCTAAAATCTGTGAAGGAATCATCCCAGAAAATATCTTAAATCCAAATATGTCAAGTTGATTCGGGGATTCGGCAGATCCATGAGTCAATTTTAAAAATTTATAAATAAAAGTCTACTTGTTGGATTTTCAATATAAAACCACCATTGGAAATCTTATCGAGTCTAGATAGTGATATAACAAAATTTCCAATTTTAACTCATCTAATTGTATTTTTAAAGTAACCCAAAAAATTACTACCGCTCCAGAAACTTTCAAAATTTGACCTATTTGACATTTTCAACCAAAATAGCTTTAAAAAAATAATCTCCTATAACCTTTAAATCTAATTTGATTATCCAAGTAGAATTCCTATATCCCGATTGAATACCTAAATTTTTTTGTACCGATCATTTGAACTTGATTCCATATTATCCTTTTCTTAATTGCCTCAAACTATATCTTATCAATGAAATCCTATTACATAATTGTTGGGCCCCGAGAATCTCAGGGGGGATTAGTTGGGCGTTACGGCACGTCGATCTAACCCTTGAGACTTCTCTATCATTGAAATAGCTAAAAGAAAACATGGAGGTAGGTTTCCAAATAGTAATACTTGGCACGCGGTCGACCGTGCCTATTGTTTATTGGCCAAATCTCGGCCGGCCACCCGAGGGGCAAAAATAAAGGAATAAAGCAATTGATATACTTTGAAGAAATAAAGGTGACAGATCCATCAAATATTTATTTCGGCCTCATATGATTTTTTATATTCGTATCATGATTGAACTCCAGATTGTGACATTTGCCTTATGAATTGAATTTTCGGACTTATGATTGTATTGAATTGAATTGAGTGTTTTATCACCAATGTCAAAATTTTATCGTCAATGATCGATTGTACTCCTATCTGTCATTCCTTGATTCCTAATTTTTTTTATCATCCGTCATGATCTTTACTAAGTCTCTCGACTTATTTAAATTTTTTACCATGTGTAGATGAATAAATTTGAGGAATAATGTGACTATTGACATGACAGCTTAAATTAGAACGTTTTTACACATCTAGTTTTGGTATTCGTATTTTGTTGATTGAGAGATTTTGATATATTAGCAAGAAAGATATTGAAAGTTTCCAGCATGTACTGTAGCTAGTTATTTCTTTTGGATGTAAGTTGTAATTATAGAAAATTTTATACTTATAAATTAAGATGGGATCTGGCACCTATTTAAATGAATTACTATGAAATTTTTTTATCGTGGTTTTAGTTATTGTATAATTGCGATCATCTTGATTTTAATATTTAATCTAGTATCTACAAATGTGAATAATATCCCAGAGATTAGGGCGGAAGTGCACTAGGATCCGAGGCGTTACAATATGTGTCGCTTTTTAATTGGATGAAAAAGATTAATCTCTTACAATTTAAATGCATGTAAAAAAGAAGTTCAGTTCAATGGCCCATCCTGAGATGAATAGCTAAATCGACGTCAAGAATAGGATTACATTCTAGGATTAAAGGCAAAACTAGGACAAGCTATGATAAGTTGTCAAGAGTTCTTTGGTTGTATCAAACTACCCTAAAGGCATCCACACAGGACAGCCCCTTTAATTTGACTTATGATATGGATGTTTTCTTTCCACCCTATATCAGGATAGAGATACACTGTCATAGGCTTTTGATCCTAGAAAGAAATGAGGAACTATGTAGACAACATCTTGATATAATAGAGGAGAGACACAAGCAAGAAAAATTGAGGATCCAACAATACAAGCAGAGGGTAAGAATTGCCTTCAACTAAAAAGGGTACAGTCTAGAAACTTTCGGGAAAGAAGATTTGGTACTAGGGCAAACTGACGTTACCAACAAGGCTAGAAAGTTAGAACAAATGTGAGATGGTCCTTTTAAGGTAATTGAAATCTTACTTGGAGGGACTCGCGAGTTGATGGAAGAAAATGAGAAAGTCCTAGTTCAGCCTTGGAACCTAGGAAATAATGAAATAATGATCATTATTTCCTCTTCCATAATGAAAGACATTTCTTTCTCCTGCGTGAACATCTCGAATACTTTTTCCCATTATGAGATAAAACCTTCAATAGATTTGAAATGATAAAAGGCCGAGATATGCCTAAAGAATTTGAGATAAAATGGCTAGTATGAGCCTAACTAGACCTAAGTGGAACCAAGGATAATAAAGGTCTGGATATGCCTAATTAAATCCATGTGGAAATAGGACTGATAATAAAGGCTTGGATGTGCCATTTGGACTAGGATTGATGATAAAGATTAGGATGTACAAAGCCAAATCTGTAACGCCCTGGGTCACGATAGCACGCTCGCCCCGTGATCCGGAACGTCACTCGCAGTTGGGATACATACTAAAACCGAAAAGAGAACTAACATGTACAGAATAAACTAAAGCTCCTTAGAAAATTCCATTCATATCAATAGGATTCAGCCAAAGTACATATCCATCCAAAAGAGCTCAACAATCAAAATTTACAACCATAGATTCAAAAATCTAGTCGAGCTATTACAGGCTTATAACAGTATCAAAATAAATCTTATACTAAGCAAGCTCGAATCTTCAGCTGATAATCCCAAGACTTAAGATCCTACATAATAATATTGTGGAATCATGAGTCACACGACCCAGTAAAACTTATGGCATGACGAGAGAAACAAGAAAACGGGTCGAAGCAAGAGAGTTCCAAATAATGATCATATCGACAATGAGACAAGAATGTGATTTCAATATATAATTCAGAACAGTTCAGAACGGACATATCAAACTGATAACAAGAACATATATCACATTCAAGTCATAAGGCAGATACAAGTTTTTGGTAGGTCTATCACCCTTATATCTCCAATACAGTCATATAAAAATCTTATCCCTCCAATTCTCGAAAGAGCAACAGTCAGTAAAGCACCATCGTGCTTCAGAATAATCCATCGGAGCCCTACCTCCAGGGTCGTCCGGATTATCCCACAGGTGAGAATTCATATAAGCTCGTATTGACAACCCGGCGTTGCCCAATCCGATACTCATATAAATTCCTCAGGGCCCAATAGACAGTCAGAACAGTAGGCTATGAACAGTCAGGACAGTACAGTCATATCAGAATCGGGGAGCTATTAACATATTTGATTGACTACAATGATAGAACGGATATTTCAGAAACTTAGTCAATCGTTTCGATTCAAACAAATAGGAAAAGGACTATGGACTTGAGAGATTTCATTTCCGAGTCATAGACACATATAGGGAGGTTAAGTATAGTAAAAATTAGTTGAAAATAAATGTCAAATTTGAACGTATTCAAATTATATCTTAGGTTAAGAAATCATCATTTGGAGATAACCGTTAAATTGAAAACTCATTCGATTTGTGTATAGGGTTAAGAAAATAATCGTTTGAAATTATTTAGATCGATGAAGTGAGGTGAAAAATGGGTCTAAAATATCATAAACATCAAAAACACAAGTTTCAGGACTGTCGTGGGCGCGACCGCGCTCAAAAATGGATGCTGACGCGCCCGAACGGCCGGAGCCACTGCCGTGGGCGCGATCGCGGCACTATTCACGCGCGGTCGCGCCGTGAACAGTAATTTTATTTTTTTTATGAAATCAGACTTCCGAAAATAATTTTTCCAAGCCAAAATTTCAAAGTTTACATTTTCAAATTGATTTTTCAAGTTATTGGATGAAATTTCAATTTATATGTTCATTTGCATATTTCTTTCATTTTCTTCTCAACTCTCCCATATTTTGTCCAATGTCCAATATTCAACTCCCATCCAAAGCATAGGTAATGATTTTTACAAACATTAGGAGCTCAAGATGTTCATGTCAATGAGTTAACACATAAAGATATCAAGATAACCATATTTAATGGAAATGAAGCTCACAATATACAACAATAATGACATGAACAACATACTTATAAACTCGAAAACGGAATATCACACGAAACATGAAATGGAGCATGGAATCAAGAACAAGAGGGCGAAAACCATAAGTCTTACTTGTTGAGCTTCTAGGCTCGTCTTCAATAAACGCTACAAATGTTCCGAGTATCGAGTTAACCACCTAATAACCAATAAACCATGTGTTAACTCCTATACAACCATGTCTAAAACACTTATTTACGATGCTAACTTCAACCTTACCAAGGTGAGTGAGTGTCCCTTAGTGTTTCCCTTAAGTTGCTTAGAAGAAATATCAAATTTTTGGGCAAGAAGAAGACTGCCGAACAGACTGGAAAAATGGAGGAAAGCAAGATGATTTCTGCAGATTTTTCTTGAGACAAATGGTTGAATAAAACCTCAATCCCCCCTTTTATAATGTGAGCTTGCATGGAAATTGATGGTCAAGGATTTGGCAAGGCAAATCCCTTAAAAAATGGTAGGCAATTTCGGCTGCAACCATGCTGTGTTGAAAAATCTGATTTCATGCTTTTCTCTTTTTTTTTTTTTTTAATTGTTTAAATCTTGGGCTGAAATATGGCTAGTGTTTGAGCTAAATTTGAGTGAGTTTTGGGCCTACTTTGGGCTGAAAAAAATGTGAGAAATCTGGGCTCCGACGAGAGAAAATATTTCGAACGTGTGAAATTTATTTTTGGAATCAAAAGGTGTTTCGTTTTATATAAATCAAATTAATTTGAGAAATTTGACGATTTGAAATCTTAATTAGGGAAAACTCGAGGTATTACAAAATCTTTGTCGAATTACGACTGGTAATAAGGGCAACTGGCAAGGATGTGGCTAATTAAATCCCTACCGAATTAAGATTGATAAAGGCTATGATGCACCTAACGAAATAAGACAAAATAACACTAGCCAAATATCCTAAATGCCCTCCTAGCATAACTAATAGGTCCAGGGAAGGGGAGGTAGTGATGTATATGTATCACTGAATTCTAAAGTTATGACTGCCCAAGAATTAGATCCTACCTACGGCATGCCCATTAAAATTAATTCAAGTTAATTCCAAAACTCCCTTTGAATTCATTCATCCCAGTCCAATCCTACTATGAACATATATACTCAAGCCCTGAACATTGTAGCTCAAATCTCTTGGGCCAGATTGTCCCAAAAGCACTTGATTACGGCTTGGATCTTGGGCATATATATTTCAGCCTAATACAAGGGCCCAAAGTACACAAATTCCTGGCGAAGTTTCCTACCTCAAGAAGACCAAATTAAAAAGAAAGGGGTAAATAAGGGAAGCTTGCTCAAAAATTTAAGAGGATATGGATTAGTGGTTGAAGAATAGTGCACTCATGGGGCAAATTCAAAATAACGTCTATATACTAAATAAGAGCAAGAAGGAATATCTTTCATTCTAAGGAAAAGAGATGCGCAAGGGCAAAAGGAAAAAGTGAGGACAAGATTTCTTCTGTAACAATAAAAATCATCATTTACTTTATGCAAATCTTGTGTTTGCATCAATTCGTATTTATTTTATTTTTCTCATCAAAATTCTTATACCAAACATAACATTAAGTTCAGATAAATCTCTACAATTGAGCATGTTTGGCACATAAGAATTGTGTTTCCTAAAAAGCAAACTCCCACTTGTGCCTATCTATGTTTTAACCTGGGAATATTAATTCTCTCTTAATCAATTTTCCCACTTAATTAGAAAAGAGATATCCTACCTATTATTGATGCAATCTTGTTTCCTATTTTAGGTGGGAAAATATGGAATAAAATTAAAAACCATTCACCCAATTTTAGCCTTTTCCTATTCTTTATTTTTTTTTATTTTTTTTTGTTTCCACTTCTTTCTTTTTTTGTTGTAATCAATTTTTGTAGTGTGTGATTTTCTCAGATTTGTGATTCATATTTAATGTAATTGGATGTTTGAAATTATACTTAAATTGATTTTTTAATATACAATGTGATATATGTTATTTATATTATATCATCTTATATATTTCATTATACATAATCATGACGATATGTTAGTAAAAAATATGCACACTTTTGTTCTATTCCTAATTTTTAGTTTTACCTAACCAAATACAAGAATGAGAAAAAACCATTCCTTTCTAGCTTTGGATCTGACAATAACCAAACATGAACTTGGGACAAACGGGAAAATTATATTTCTAGCCCTATAACTATTCCATCTTTTACTTTTGGTCCTATATGTATTGGTTCAACAATTGTAGTTCTGTAAGTATTAATAATTTGCAATTTTTGCCCGATTTTAGCACTTTTAGTCATGTAGGTAATAATAAATTTTTACAATTTTAGTCTTATATGTTGTAATAATCATGCAGGTTTAGTCCTGTGAGTAAGATTAAAATTGCAAAAAATTGGCTATAATTATGCAAAAACTGGCATAGATTTTAAATTATTACTACTTATGGGCCTAAATTTATGGGTTCAATACATGCAGAACCAAAAATGAAAAATGATGTAATTATAGGATTAAAAATGTAATTTTTGCTAGGACGAATTATTCAAAGTGAGGACATTTTCTAAGAAAGATTTTACTCAATAAATACATCAATAATTCCCGTTTGATTCTCATCATGATTACGTGAATTGGATTAATCAATGATTGCAATCACAATAGTCATTCCATAAATCTATTTTAGATTGGTAACATTAAAATTAATTACGATGACAAAAACTTATATTACTTATGAATAAGAAAGAATATGACATTAAGAGAAACCCATTCTGAAATAAATGTGAAAAATCGGCGAAGACGGAGAATTAATAATGGAATAACTCCTAAAAGTTTCTCTCTCTAAAATTTTCTCAATTTCCTCTCAAATTCTGTGTATCTTGTTATTAGAATTCGTACTTGGATTTGTATATGTTTTTTCTATATAACCCAATACATTTCCACAAATTTGTAACATTCCAGGCTCTGGTATGATGCTTTTTTAGCAACTTATGTTTCTCTCTTTTTTTTTTCCTTTCCTTTTAAACATCCCAGCGGGATCCCCGAATTAAGATTATTGTTCCCATCCTCGAATTTCCATAAGTTAAATATATTTTTATACGTTGTTATATTACTTTTAAAATTAACATTCAATATTGTTTTAAAACTAAATTTGAAATTTTGAATATATAACCCTAGTTATCCAATCATCTTAACTTCTATCACTTCACTTAAATTAACCCTCTCAGCCTGATCATTGAATATTTTTAATAGCATTGAATTATATTTTCACTTAATTATGATAAAACATCAATTTTCAATAAGTTGGAGACGGGGACGAGAAAGGGGTGGGGTTGGGGGCTAAGTGATCAGCGGGGAATGGGGACCTCGATGTGGACGGGGACCTAGTGAAATGAAAATCACTCCAAAAGCCGGGATGAAAATGGGGATGGAACGGGAATGGTATTAAGCGGTAGAGATGGAGAAGAGGACGGGGACGGCAATTAAATGCACTCCTCGTGCCCCGCCGCATTGTTATCCCTCTATGGAAGTGTTTCCTTGCAAGAAAATGCATTCACGGAAGCACATACACACAAAATCACTAATTTTATTTAAGAATTTCAAAGCCTATAGATTTGATTTAATTTATTGCTTCATATATGATGTATATATATACACACACACATACACACCAAGTGTTATAGATTGATTTTCTTAAGCATTTATACTATCATGAAAAGGAAGACATTTTTGTGTCCAATATGGTAGCGTCGGAACCAAATTTGAGCTTTTTGATTTTATCTTTCACAGATACAATTACTCCATTATCTTTAACTACAATTATTCTCACACTACCAGTTTTTCATTAATATTTTTTAATAACCATATTTTTCTATTTTCATATTTTTATAATTCGTTTATTTGGAAAAGAAATATATTGAAAAATATTGCTCAAAGGGTGTGTAATGGCTACCATACATATGTGTGCAAATTATATTGAAATAACGCAATAGCAACATGTGAGGAAATTATTTTAATCAAGGAAACGCATGATTAGTGGGATATTTTGATTGTCAAAAAATAGTTAATTTCCAATTATTTAATGGTCAATCTTCATAATTAATTCCACAAAGCATGTAACAAGAAAGGCAAAAACTTTAATTTACATGTTATTTTGTCTTTAAATAAATATTTTCCATATATATCTCCAAATTAAAGGCGTGAACTACATAAACTAACACATAGTCAATATTTTTCACCCAGAAAATAAAAGCCCGTGTAGATTAATCAGACAAAGCCCTAATGGAAAAAAGCAATCCCTCAATACTTCTTATCACCTGCTGTCTTTTTGGCGTTGTATTTTCTTCTGATTTGGGCGTCAAATTATTTGATCAGACAAAGGTAAGCCATTGATCTTCATTTTGTAAAAGTTTTTTTTTTTTTTTTAATAATCCATTAATTAAGAAATATTTAATTTGCTTATGTTATATGTACTTTAGATAAATGCTTGGTGCATTGCCCAAATTACTGCTCCGGTTGATAAGATGCAAGGATTTATAGATTATGCTTGTGGAGAAGCACGGATAGATTGTGGGCCGATACAACAAGACGGTGCATGTTTTTTCCCGGACACGACTGCAAATCATGTAAATTGGTGTCTTAATCTGATCTACAAAACTAATGGTACATGCAATATTGAAATTGGCACTGTTACTCAATTTGATCCTTGTAAGTATATTTTCTCGATCTCTACGTATTTAATCACTTTATTCATGTCTGATTAATTAGTTATTTGATTGCTGTTATTACTTTTAAACTTAATTTGTCTAATTTAATTTATTTTTTCATGCAGCTTCTGGAGATTGCCATTATCCATGAGAACAATGTGTGGAATGTTTCAATTAGAATGAAAATAATAACGTCACTTTGGCAATCTGCATAATTCTGCTGTGATTTATTTTCTTTGAGGCACCATGTACATCTAAAATTGCTTAGTTTCGATAATACGGAGGGATAATTATATCTACATTTCCTGAGATTTAACACAATTACACCCTGCAGATGTTTGTATAATTGCCACTACATCCCTTAGTGGACAATACAATGAATGCATAATTATAGTTGAGCAACAAAATTAGATAGTCAAAGAAATATAAGCAATCTTTAAGATATGTGGCGCTACTTTATTTGTATTCAGTTTAACACAAGCAAAAGCAATCTCAAAAATAGGTTTAAGATATGTCACACGTCTGTAATCAATGGACCAGTGAAGGAAAAATCTTCGGAGGGATTAGCCAAAGTATGGGGAAACACGAGAGATGGTCTCCTTCAATAATAATAGATGGCTAAGAATGTTCAATTAGTTTGTCGTCGATTTCGATTATATTGGATCTTTTTAGACTTATTCCAGGGAGCATCTAAATAATCATTTTTTTTTTAGTTTTTTGTTATTTTTCTATTTTGTTTCTTTTATTGTCAATATCATGTTCATATTAATGAACATGAACAAATTTTCTAAGCAACGGGAATTTTCTAAACTTACAATAGTACATATAATTAGTCCTTTGACTTGAGGATCTATGATAACCTTGATAATGAACTTAAACTTTGATCTTCACCCTAATTTCAATTAGTAAATTATAGTGGACGAATTTTTGACTTACGTGTTTCATAACATGGAGATTTGTGAGGTCCAAGAAAGGATCCATTTACTCATTTCGTATAGTGAGATGATCTCCTATGATTTCTATTATGATTTAATTCATTAAAATCCTTGCGCAAAGTAGCAAGACCTTTTTCGAAGGGATGTTTCCCAAAGGAATAGGTCATGAATGAATCAATCATCAAAAATAAATTCATAGCTATTTGGATTATTAGAGTGTTGATTAATATCTTAACCCTAGACCTAAATCGAGAGATGGTAAAATTAAAGCACCATATTTGCATGGTAATCGTAAGCAAAATAAGTTCACTTTAAAATTTAATTTGTTCAATTAGTTGGGCTCCATGAGGATGTGACTAGTTGTGATATCCCACATTGGGATATTCATGAAATAGCCCCAAATATATAAGTTATAACCAAAGAATTTATGTTCAACTATTGGATATCCCTTTTGAGTCAGTTGTTCACAGCTCAATTTCAAATTATGCACGATAGATTTTCAAGCAAATCTCGCATGTTGAGCCCCTTGGGCTTTGGGTATAACAAATGATATCAGAGCCGACCACCAGTCGAAGGGAGCCAAGTGCTATACGGGGCAAAGTGCTATACGGGGCAAAGTGCTACGTGTTTGGGAGCCATCTCTTGAGCTTGCTGGGCAAATTCCTATATGTGCAAGAGCAATCTCTTAAACTCGTAGAAGCCATCTCTAGAGTCCCAATGTCCTGTAGACGGTCCTAGGTTCTGTTATATTGCGACAAGGACGTTGCATTTTGAAGGAGGGATGATTGTAAAATCCCACATTGGGATATTCATAAAATAGTCCCTAATATATGTATTATAGCTAAAAAAAAAACTATGTTCAACAATTGGATATCCCTTTTGAACAAGTTGTTCACAGCTTAATTTTAGGTTGTGCACAGTAAATTCTCAGACAAATCTCACATCTTGAGCCCCTTGGGCCTGGGGTGTGACACTAGTCATCGGTCATGGAGATTGGGTACTAAGAGATTAATAGAGATTAATCTGATATGAATGATTGATTAAAAGAGTACTTTAATCAATCGAAATAATGAGTTAATTATTCACTAATTAAATCACATTGATTGTGAGCACATGTCTAATTAATTGATGAACCTAAAGAATCGCAAACATTAGCCAAATGATCAACCCGTTTTAGAGATATAAAATTTTATCTATAAAGATAGGTAAAAATATATGAGGGTTCGATTTTTATGAAAATTTGAAAGATTAAATTTTGAGAAATAAAACTAATTATATTTAATTTGATTAAATATAAATAAGTCAATTTAATAGTTAAATTAAACAAAGTTAGGATTATGGGATAATCAGGTAAAATTACATGGTCTCGGTCTAGTGGGCCTAATTACATTAGTGATTAATATGGACTGGGCCAAATTATATTAATTGTAAATTTAATTGGGCTATCCAAAGTTAATAGAATCTAACAAGACCAAATTAAAGCCCAAATTAAGGAGGAAAATTGAGATCAAATTGGAATTAAATAAAAATTAAATTCCTAGTAAATAAAATTGCATTTTGACTAAATTTGAAATTTATTCCAAGTGCATTTGCTTATATGGCAAAGCTCTAGCTAATAGGATTGGAGTAAGAGCATGAATGTTGTGATGGAATATTGGAGAATCTACCACACCATCGCATGTGGCATGCAATGTTTTAAAAATCAGACCGGAGACAGAACCGACGGCCTTAACCAGTTCGACTAGTTTAACCACTAATTTAACTAGTAGGACATCAGAAATTGATTTAATATAAAAATAATATATATTATATTATAGATAATAGAAAAATTATAGAGCATACAAAAAACTAGAAAAAAAATAGTTATGTTCCTTTCTAAACTTTATAAAATTCTATCTATTGTACTTTTAGCCAAAATATTTATCAAATACTTTTAGTTAAAACCAAAAATCGATATTCTTTAGAGCATTTTATCAAACTGTTTGTAGTAATTATAAAACAAATATATCATCTTATCATATATTTTAGACATTCTATCAAATACTACTTAAACAAAAGCAAATATAAACACTAAACAACAAAATTATCATTTACATTTAAAAAAAAAGAAGTGTGTAAAAATCAAAATCTAATTTTCTTAAGTTCTTGGTTCTTACTTGAATTAACCCCTTTTTTACTTCTTTCTCCTTCTCTTCTATATCAATAAAAAAATGTAAAGATTAAAAGTTACTTTGGATTAGGATTTTAGGGTTAAGAATTTTGATTGATACAAATGGGAATGAAGAACAGGTTTTTTTTCTCTCTTCTTCTATGCGTGAAGAGCAAAAAAGAATGTTGAAATGCTGGTGCTGCTATCCGCTTATGCCCTCTGTTGCTTTAACTTTTATTTGGCCCTTTTCTAATTTAAAAAAAAAAAAAAAAAAAAAAAGAAAAGAGGAAGGAAGAAGAAGAAAGCTAAACTGCTGGTGCTGCTGTCCGATTATGCAGAAAGAAAGTAGGAGAAGAAGAGAATTGGTTCATTAAAGAATCGGTTTTACTAGTTTAACCAGGTTCCCACCAGTTGGCACCGATTACATGTGCCACTAGTTTTTAGTGGTGAATCGGTCGAATCGGCCAGTCTGAGTCGGTTTTCAAAACATTGGTGGCATGTGGATCACTTGGGTTTATAAATACCCCTTAAGTGGCTGGCCACCCCAAACTTTTTAGACACCCATTAGATTAAGTTTTTTCCTCCAAAATTATATATCTAAATTCTCTTTCAAATTCCTCTTCATCTTCTTCATATCTTCAAGAAGTTCTTTTAGAAGTTTTTCTAGCAATCTTCATAGAAGATTGGTTGTATTATTAGTTTTTGGATATCTTTAGAATAATCACCATGTGAGATTCATCTTGAAGTGGATTTGCAATTAAAAATTGAAGATCAAAAGCTTAGTGAAGTTTAAGGTTTGAAGATCAACCTTATTGGAGATTGGATCATTCATTGGCTTGGAGCAAGGTTGAAGAAAAGTTTTCCTTTGGTACACAAGGTATTAGGCCGTGACCTAAGGGTTATGTTTTCTCACCTCTGATCTAATTTTTAAGGCCATAAGTGGATCCTAAGGCATTTATGTGATGAATGAAATTTTTTATTTATGGTTTTCGTTGCGCTTATATGTTTTAATCAGTCATCCTTTACCTTCATCTTCGTTCTGATTTATGACTATTTCTTCTCTCATGATGCTTATCTTAATTTAATGTTTGGCCAATAATTTAATTAATCTTCTAAACTTTAAAGATTCTCGAATGGACATTTACGGTAGGTTACTGGTAGAAAAACTTAAGTTTGATTTACTTGCATAAGATGAATAAGTTGATTCGCATATAGGATAACAATATACTTACATCTCTTAGATAGCCTATTAAGTGGTTTTTTAGATTAATTCCTTATTTCTGTGATTTATATAGAAATTTATTGAATTGATTAATTAGGAGTTTTGACTGCAAGCACTGGGAAGGGCTTTATAGTTGCATGTGACTTTGGACTAATAGCATAATCATTCAAAAATCATTAATCAGGAAATAGAATTAATTTATGCGAATCATGAATTTCATAATTCTTAGGCCTTTTATCTCTTGAATTTTCGTTAATCAAACCCTCTTTTATTCACAAATTTCACTCAACTTCGCTTCACCTTCACATTTTCTTTCATTTAAGTTATTCTTGTTTTTTATGTTTTCAATAAACAATAACTTGATTCCTCTATGGAATAATACTTGTATTCACTACTTTATTTCTTATTGCGAAGTGTGCACTTGCCGTCGGATTTACACCTAACACTTATACCAAAAACATATGCCTGGACAACTGACTAAAAAGGTGGGCCCACCTTTCAAAAATATAAGCATTAATGCACAAGACTAGCGTGAAACCTTAAGTCAAAAGATTAATTACATGCACTATTATAGCTAGAGAATATCTTTTATCGACAAACCACTAGAGCTATCTTTTGGATTTCTCTATTTGGAATCTTCAGTGAACTTGTTATCTAACAAGTATCCATTATGACACGTTAGTTTCACTCTATCGATCGCCTTGCTATGGAGTATCCTCTAACTGATTGGGGCATGCATCGTTAATGCAAGCCATTCGAATTTTTATGCCCTTGTCTAAAAAATTCTACAACTTGGAATATTTTAAAAATCATGGCCGTAGAGACATATCTCATAATGGGCCAACTGTTGGTACATACCATGTCCCATAGTAACACAAGTGAATAAAATGAAGATGGCCAACAAATTACATATTGATTGAATAAGATTGTCCTTATAACAGTAATTCATTTAACTAAATTAAATTGGCATAGAGGGCAATACTCCGACAATCTCCCACTTGCCCTAAAGCCAATTGCCCATAGTTTTAATGATCATCTTCTTAAGATGTCTTTCAAATACTTTCAGTTTCCAAAGTTTAGTCAGTGGATTTGCTCTATTATCTTTCGAGATTCTAACCTTGTTAGATTCACTGGAGGGTAAGGAGCCTCTAGATCTTGATCTACAATCCAAGCTCTTGATAAATCCACACAAGTAACCAATCTAGGAATACCTCTAGGCGTATCCACACTCTTCTATGCAATCACCTAAATGTCCAAACTGAAATGCTATTTACAGAGCAGTTTTTACTATCTTGCAGAGCAGTTCAACGAATAAACAAACAAAATGAACACTTCCAAAATAATTGACTTACCTCTTATATCGAACATTTTGTTATGTTGTTTCTCTTTTGTCAACGTTGTGTTTTAAATTGCTCTTTTTTTTACGGATTCAAATTGTAACCCGAATCAAAAAGTTCGCGGTGCGACTTGAATTGAAAAAAAAATGAGAATTTGTATTGGTAGCGGAGGGTGAGGGCCGATAGGCCCGAACCCGGAGCCCAACACTGATTCCGAAGGGGGGTGCGGGGGGCAGAGCCTCCCACGGTATGGACTTGTTATTGTCAATTAAAATTAGGGGAACAATTGAACTTTTTTAAAAAAGGGATATCGCCGATATTTCGTTATTTTTAGTCGAATCTTCATATAATTTGAAGTAACGATTTAATATTATAATTTTTACGTTTGTCGTGAAATTTTTTATTAAAAATTGATTGATTTAAACGAAGAAAAAAAAGTTTCTTCACTTGCTCCGGTGACGGGCGCAATATTTCTTCACTTGCGCCCACGACGGGCGCAAGATTTCTTCACTTACGCCCGCGACGGGCGTGGCGCCAGTTATCTTGCGCTCGTCGCGGGCGCATTGCACTAATGCTTGCGCCTCTCGCAGGCGCAAGCCTCCAAAAAAAGAAAAAAAAAATTTTAATTGCGCCCATATCAGGCGCAATCCTCACCGTCCTTGCGCCTCCCATAGGTGCATAGAACTGATAGGTCACGCCTATGGGGGGCGCAATCCATAAGAAAATTTTGTTTTTTTATTTTTTCTTGCATTTTGTTTAAAAAACAACATTTTTACCTTACTGTTAGAAGAATTTTGCTTAAAATCTAACTCACTCATGTTGTAAATGTTAGAAATTTTGTATTATTACGTTGGAATGTACTAAAATTTCAAAAATAGAGGATTATTAGAGGGGTAAGTATTTCTATAAAAAATTGTCAATTGCTCTGCGTTAGTAATTTATGCTCTGCATTTATAACCCCCATATCCAAATCTAGGTGAGATAAAGGTTGAGAGAATTTATGAAGAGAGAGGGAAAACACATGGGGAGGAAGTTGGATCCAATTTTGGGAAGGAAAAAAAAAAGAATGAATTTGGCCAAAATTATTCTCCAAATTCAGCCATATAGCTACTTAAAGGTGTGTGGTAGAAGGTCCCTAGTAAATTCATTCACACCTTCAACACCTTCTTGGATTCCAACTGAATCATATTGGTCCATTTAGAATCCATATGGAATTTTATTTTAAAAAAATTTCCAATTTAATTTAGCTACAGTAATATCCCATTATTTTAAATGGGTTTCTTCTAATTAATTTTCCCTTCAAAAATTAATCTCGCATGGGTTTTTTCAATTAAACTTTAATTTGAGTGGCCCAATTAAATTAAATTAAATTAAATTAACCACTTAATTTAATTAGCACAGTTAAATTAACCTTTTAATTTAAGTAGGTCAACTTAACCAATTAATCTGACTTGGCCATTTGACCCAATTAAAACAACTCTTTAATTTGATTTGTCTAATTTAACTATTAAATGTAATTTCCATCCCCTATTAAATCAAAATTAATTTAAGATATTAAATAAATTGACTTAATTTTAGCTCGCTAACTTTATCTAGCCGAATTGACTAATTAAATTAGTCAAAGAAGTCTTCCTCCATTTGTCTAACACTTTAAATAATCTCAAAAAATTCACAAGTGATGAAAAGAGGCTTTTGTGTGTAACCTCTAGATCACCAATTAATTAGATATAATATTCCAATTAATTAAACTCTTTTAATTAACTATTCTTGAATTGATCTCTTATTAATTTTAGAGTACCCAATCTCCATGAACAATACCTAGCTCCAAGTCATGGAGTTCAACCAATTGGATGAATTAATTTAGTGTAAATCTATCCATTTACAAGTGCCATGTAAATTCAGTCCTTTCATTTTCTATCTTCTGATCATGGCCTAGGGTTAAGATATTTATTGACACCCTAATAGCCTCAATTGCTATGAATCTATTTTTAATAATCGATTTATTTGACCTTATATTTGGAAACACCTTTCTAAATTGTCACACTACCTTGCGTAAGGATTCTAAGAACTAAGCATAGGAGATCAACTTATTATATGAGATGAGCAAATAAATCTTTTGTCGAAACTCATAGCCCTATGTCATAAGTCGAATAAGCTTAACAAATTCCTCATATAACTCGTGAGAAAGTCGACTTGCTTATCAAAGCTTAAACATTTATACGCAAGATAGCCATGGAACCTCAAGTCAAAGGACTAATTACATGAAGTATCATAAGCTGAAGAAAATTCCATTGCCGACAAGCCACTACAGCTATCTTGTGGATTTTTCTAATTAAGCCTTTAGTGAACTTGTTCTTGAACAAACACTGGTTTACGTGTATCAATGTCTCCACATTGTTTGCTTCTAAAATAAGACAAAATTGTCAAAGCAAGCCTATTCGAAACTGCCTCGTAATCTTTTGAAGGCGCTCTGGAATCGGTGGCTAACCCCCACCATATCTGTTTT
>JACFYI010003848.1:440541-454548 GCA_014898755.1 Handroanthus guayacan
TATATATATATATATATAAGATGTCCATGTGTAAAAAATTCTATGAATTGGAATATTTTAAGATCACGGCCATAGAACTTATTTCATGATTACCATTTTAAACAACCACAACATTTATATTTTTCTAAGGTGGGATCCTAACACTAAATATTGCCACCATCACTGCGCTGTCCATCGCTGCACTAATTGTCTCCATTAGCCAACATAAAAAATTGCAACTTCTCACTAATTCACTTATCTCAACCCCATTAGTGTACCCTCTCAATCAATTTTATCAAAAATTACCTCTTTCATTGCCAATTTGGTCCAGAATTGCAGGGCAATCCTCATCAAACCACTCCTTCAATTTTCGCCACTGTTCAATTAAATCGAAAACTATAGCTTTAACATCTTTCTCCTTACATGTGGAACCCGTAGCGTAGAGGTAAACATTGGTGGAGTGAGTTGTGCTTCTTTGACTCTTAGCACAGCGGAATAAACTCAAAATGAATGCTTCCAATCCTGTTAGTTCAGTACTTACAACACTTAAATATATTATTGATCAATGGACAATATAGTAAGTAATGAAGTAATCAATAAATGTGTTATGAGTAAAGTACAAAATAGAGCAAGTAAAGAACACAGTGATTTTAGATAGCTTCTAGATCAATGATCCTAATACTTTACCTAAGCTTTTCAATTTAGGATTTTGGAATAATTCACTATATCTGATTTTTTACAAGAATAGAATCATAAACCTATTACATAGACTTTTGTTGAAGCTACTTTAACCTAGATTTTCACTGTGATGCCCCCGAAATCCCGTGAATGTGCGAACCCGAGACCCAAGGTATATCACTCGCATTCTATACATGCTAAGTATCAATACGTTCAAAATCAATACAAAAGCTAATACAATGCAGTCATTCAAACTAAATCCCAAGTGTTGATACAAAAATTCAAACTATGATTTCATAAAACTCTATTACATGCCAAGAGTTCCAAAATTTCATCAAACATCTAACCTATCATTACAATCCAACGATCTATACATATCATAGATCCATATATAAAAGATCATCCAAAATACTATCTAAGTCCAAAAGTGATAGGTTAACTAATATGCAATAGAGTTTACAAATTTAGAGCAACTATACAATCTATCGTAAGGTTCAATCGTTCAAATCGTTCATTCAGAGCTCAAGAACCTACATGTTAAATCGGGTCATGAGTCCACTTACCCAGTAAAATTTATGGCATGCAGAAGAGAATTAGAGTTTCAAAGAACATGAGCATATCAAAATCAATACAAGAATGTGATATGGATAGCAATCGGAACGTTCAAGACAATCAATATATACATATATTTATCACATTCACGTCCATTGGCTGAAATAATCTTTTGGTAGGTCTATCACCCTTATATCTTCAACATATACTTTTCGCCTTATCCCTCCAACTCCCGAAAAAGCAACATTCAATCAAGAAGCACAATCGACATACGTGCTTAGGGTAGTGCTTCGGAATTCTACCTCCAGAATTCGTCCGAACTACCCAACAATAAGGGGCTCGAGGGTCCTAGTCGACAGTTCGATACTGCCCAAGTTCGGTCCCCAAGAAACCCCACACGGGCCCATAATCAATTAATCATATGGCTTTAGAAAAGAAATGGACATTCAATAAACCAATAAACCGGCACGGCGTAACGTTTTATGGCCAACAATATCAAATAATATTTCAAATAGGCCAAACGTATTCAATCGATCAATTGTTCCGGAAATTAGACTATGGACTAGTGGGATTACATTTTAAAACTTTGTATTACGGTAAAATGATTGGATATAAACTCAAGATATCAAGAAATAGAATTTTAAAACTCAAAACATCAAGTTTGGACCGAGACTGCGCGCTTGGGCGCGCAAACGGGCGTGCGAGGGCCCAAAACTCAAATTTTTGGACATGGTCGGGTGCTTGGGCGCCGGTAAACAGTAATTTCTGCACGAAGTGGGCGCTAAAGCACCCATATACGCGCGCTGGAGCGCCCATATGCTCGCGCTTAAGCGCTCACTCTCGGGTTAAAATCCAATTTTTCGTCTTTTGATTTTCTTTGAATTTTTGATCTAAAAATACATTTTTGAGGTTCTTATATACGTAAAAATATTTATATAACATCGTTTTGGATTTTGATTTTGAAAATGTCGAAAGATCGTTTAAATGTCCAATCCTACAGTTTTGTCCATATCCTTTATTTCTACTCAAATTTTTAGTTCGTTTCTCCTCTTAGTCCATGATCCATCATTCAAGTTCAATCCAAAGCATCGGAAAAGAGGTTCGAGATGGTTCGCTAAGCTTCAGATTAATTCATATTCAAGAGTTTGAGCATGAAATAGCAAGAATAGCAATAATCATCACAAGTTTACAAACTAACATATCATAGAACATTACATATTCAATAACTCAAGGCATGCTCGATAAATCAACGAGAAAGCGAGAAACTCATGCTTATGGAGAAGAGAATAAGCTATAAATCTTACCTCTATGAGCTTAAATCCGTAAATGTGGTTGAACCAAGCTTATGATCTCACCTATAACCACATTCATACATTCATGTTAAACACTAACATATATATATATATATATCACTTAACCAATCTTTAAACACAAACCTAAGGCCACTTACCAAGAGTTGGATGAGAGTTCACACTCTTAGAATCCCCTTAAATGCAAAAAATCGATTTTTGATAGAAGACAAGGAGACAAGTGAATTATAAATGCAAGTGTGTTATCAAATTTTCTACAGAAGTTGTAAGCTCTAAATGGTCTTATTTATAGAAAGATTTTGGGCCAAATATGAGAGAATAGTGGCTACATGTGACAATATAGGATGGATGGATGGACTTCCATCCATAAAAAATTGTTGCTGCTGCTGCGGATTTGATTTGCAGATTTCCTTTTCCTTTTCCTTTTTTTTTTGTGCTCATTTTGTCAAAAATAGTGGCTAGACATTGGGCTCATGCTTTGGGCTTGAAATGGGCTTGTAAATTGGATCATTTGGGCTTGTTTTGGGTCGAGACGTGACGTGAATTTGAGACGTGTTTGCTTGAAATCATTATGAATGCACAAAACGTGTTTTGGTTTTAAAATGATGCACGATTTTTAGAATCAAATGAATTTTCGAATAATCGACGATTCAAGAATTTTATTTAGGGAATTCTCGGGTGTTACATTCACATGCTCAACCCTAACATGGTCCTCTATGGTACAAAAAGACCAAACCCTTGACTTTTTCGGGAGCAGTAAAAAGCATAGTCATCTATGGTATCGAAGGATCAAACCCTTGACTTTTACTGGAGTAGTGTAAAACCCAGACTTTAATGAGATACAGTCCTAACTTGACTTTTTAAATACCTAAATCTAAATAATTACGAGTGCTTTACCAAAAAACAAATTTCTTCAATACTCTACCAACTTTTTAAGGAATAAAGTTCAAACCCAATTCAACCTGACTTTTTATTGCTCAAGTCTAACAATAAGACAATGCTTCACAAGGAAACAAATTCCCTCAAAACTCCGACTTTAAGGAGAAGTCTACAACTTATATAAAGAGTATAGAGATAAGTATAATGAAGCTTTTATAAAGCTTATACGATAGATTAAGCTCACATCTCAACCGATATAAAGATAATTTACAAACTTTCAAGACATGGAGTTGAGAGAACTCTTGATTTCGCTTGAAAAAACAAAGATTAGTGTGAATGCAAGCTTAAATGTATCCAAAAAAAAGAAAAGAAAAAACTCTTCTTATTTGAAACCATCTTGAGGTAATTATAGGCCAACTAGCTGTTATTTGAATGTTACGCTTAGCTATGGAGTTTTTTTAGATTTTTCATTTTTGGCTTGACAGACTCTACTTCCCAAGCTTTGACTCCTTGCAACTTTTTGTTTCTATGCAATCCTGGCTGTCAAGGTTATGCAATCATGGCTGTCAAGGTAGATTGTTGCTTTTTGGCAAATTTAAAGTCTTATTCACTTTTAATTTCTAGCCATTAGAGTTTCCATGTAACGACCCGGAATTTTTCATCCAAAATAAAAGAAAAAATATAACCGGATACTTCACCTGCAAGCGTAATAAAATTCAAGATATATAGAGCATCTACTAAAATCATTAATAGTCAAATCAAATTACAATAGTTCAAAACTAAGTCAAAACTTCACAAAGTAAATTTAAAACATCTAATACAATTCTATTACATCATTAATTATTTGTCCTTCTCTCTCTTCTACCCCAAGTTACTTCTGATAACCTGCAGAAGGGAATGAAAATAGTGAGCTTTTGAGAACTCAGTAAGGTGATGTGAATCAAGTCAAGGATACAATTTTGATTGCAATTGGAGAAATAGAATGTTGCCCTCACCAAGGAATGAGTGAATCTGGTATGCAGAATAACATATAATGAATGAATGAATGATAAGAATTTAATTACAAGAGATCAAATGCTCAAATCAAGTAATCGAGTATTCAAGTCAAGTTCAAAACATATCGCCAAATAAAATCAGGGGATTGTACATTTGTAGAACCAATCTATTAAGCGTGCATTTCGCACTAAGCTGTGCAATATTTACACCAAATCAAGTAGTCAGTTGTTGCAACATCACTTAACCTCTTTTACGCAAGTGTCCACGTCCTTAACTCCCGTGGATTAGGCAAGCGGTATTGACCATCTTTTGGTCGAAAGTTCTTGTACATAGAGGTCAATAAATCAAGTTGTAAATACATATTTCTATGCATTTATCAAACTAATAGCAAATCAAGTTCATATGAATATAGATTGATATCGGATATAAAAGGAAGAGCTAATATTGAAATCAAAGATTGACGTCAGAGAACGAGTGTGATCGAGCTACTATATAAAACAAGTATTAGTAAGAACTCATAATATCAAGGTATCAATTATGAAAAGAATAACTAATATTGAGTTTCAAAACTGATATATGGACAATAATTTCTTAAGGAATGAATGTGATCATTAGATAATATGTATTTACAAATATAATAGCAAATGAAGCTCATAGGAACAAACGTACGGAATGAAAAATTATATATATTCAAAGGAGTATCGAAGATTCATGGAATAAATAATCGCATGTATCTATGAAGACAATAAGTATAAGACAAAACTCAAATTGACAGGTGCACATGAAATTCTCAAGGAATGAAATACGATCCAGCTACCATACGAAAGGAGTATTGGTAGAGAATCATTATCTTGATTCACCTAAACTTGAATTTTATTAATTACGATCAAATTGTTTTCACCCACAAGCTCTTATATATATATATATAGATATGTTGTTTGTAAATCTTTTGATTCCTTCATAATCCTAACACATGCCTACATATATATAGTAGATGGAAATTTTCTAAAGCTTGGTGGCTAAGCAAATTTCAATCCCTTTCCATGTAATTCCCAAAACTTGGTTGTTAAATAAATTCAAGACATTTCCATGCAATTTCCCAAAACTTTGTGGCCAAGTAATTTGGCTATATTTTTAACCAAGAATTTCTACTATTAATTAATCTTTAATTTCAATCAATTATATTAATATATACACACACACACACACACACACACACACACTTTTAGGTTTGTCCAATATAAATTTAGACACACCGATATATATATATTTTTAAAATTTTTAATTTACATAATTAAAGAGTATTTTATTAAGTTTATATATTATTTAAAATTTGCAATAGGAATTCGCGAAAATTTTCAGCTTATGACTTTCATTTTAAATTAACTTTTAGTAAAAGCTATAAACTAAATGTATAATAAGTTATAATAATATCAAGTCATGTTAGCAAAAATTTCATTATCAATAATATATCAAATTAACAATAATAATTCTTAGAAGATTATAAAATTTCAGGCTATGACATTCTAACTCTTTTGGTTAGAGTATACAGTCCTTTTTCCCTTTAGTTATTTTGATAAATATTACGTGTTCGCTTTCTCTTAGCTAGGAACCTTCCTTCACTCTTTTATTTCAAAATTAGATCAAATTTCAACTAGTGCTTGATCCTTTGAATTAAAGAAAGATTACCTTAAGAAAATCATTGGTCGAGTAGGTTGGCCTGTTATCATCTAACATTGAACTAGAAAGGTCAACAATTTGTCCTTTTTGATGTTGACAAACAATCAAGTATTCCAAAGACAATTTGAGCAGGATAAGCATAATAAATACTTATAGTCTTTTTAGTAAACAATGATCTCCGCTTTGGTCAAAGATTTTTCTGATCTTTACTCCCCTTAATTTCATAAAGGGGTACGTATTTCTTCTGGATCTTTTAAAGAGCTTAATAATTAAGTTTGATCTCAAATTTCTCATAAGCAACACATATATAATCTGTATAGAATGTAAATAGTAATCGTGTAATTTTAGTAATCGACTTTTAAACAAATTAGAGTATGAGCATATCATAGAATAAGCATTTCAACTATATAAGCATACCATACTCAATGCATTTAATTCGAGTAAAATATGGCCAGAGCAAAATATGAGCAAGCATTTTGGAGCAACAAATTAAATTTGCCAAATTATAACATAACATAAACTAGCATGTTATAGCAAATAGCAAAATAACAGTTCATACTAAAATTCTCCTAATATTCCAGTTTTCCCTCTTTTGGAAACATAAAAAGGCCATGAGAAATATAAAAAAAGTTCAACAAAAAATTTAAAATTATTTGATTTCAGAGCCAAATAAATAGAAAATATAATCTATGCAAATGATGGTGAATGATTCTGTGAGTAAGCAATAGATTGATGCATGAGGGCTTGAAATGGCATGAAGAGATCAGGTCATCACTTGGATTTCTTTTTCTGGATGAAATTGAGCTCGGAGTCCATGGACTTAAGAAGGGAGAGCATTGGCTCTATATTCAAATAATTTGTTTCAATAGCTTCTCCTTAATTTCTTCGACTTCCTTGTTCTTGTCTCCTATACCAAGCTTTCAAGAACTTCAAGTTCCTCATCATCTGTTTCTTCCTCGTTTCTTTTCCTCTTGCTTGAGGCCTTATGCTTATACATCATCGTGGGATCATCTCAGAATGCAACCCATTCCTTTTCTTCTTCCTATAAAATCCCATTGCATCTCACTCACTGGTTCTCTCAGTTCAACTAGCAATTCCTTAAAGATCCGAGTAAACACCATACAATAAGGTAACACTTTACCTTGTTGACATAATAGTAAATAATATTTTTTATGACAAGGTAACCTAGGTTTAAATTAAAATCCCTCAAAGCCATTTACATCAAATACATTTTCATGAAATTTATATCTGTGGAGTGTATGACGTCCCATGCCATTCACAAAACATCCTATGAAGTATTCGATTATAGGCACTCATGGCATTATAAGCATTTCCTCCAATAAATATTTCACACCCGTGACCTTGCCACAACATTTTCTTGGCAGAGCCAATGTCACAGTACTCCTTGTTACACCAATCTTTCAACTTGAAGTATTTGTGTCCAGTATTCTAGCAGCCTAGAATCTTGCACATCCTTTCAATAATTAATCTAATGTGCACAACATTCACATGTAACTCTATTATAGAATTTTTCTTTTCTTTCCTAGGAGTTATATTAGTGAAAAATTTTGTAATGAACTCAGGATATACAAATTCCTCTATTACATAATAGAATTTAAACTTGCTTTCATAATGATTTCAGGAAGTTTTGTATTAAAGAACAAGGTAAAATTGACTGATCTTTCACTTTCAATCTTTCTATCTTTGTACTCATTCTCATATTCGGTCTAGCAATCCTCCATCAAGAAATATTTTGAAAATGGCTTTTCCTCTTCTTCCTCTAAACCCTCAAATCCACACTTCTCAGAACTTGAGACTTTATTTCATTCTTCCATGCTTCTTTCACTAGGCATTTATCCTTTCTCGCTTTTTCACTATCAAAACCTTTAACTTTCTCAGTTTTTATTTCCACTGCTTTCTCAAATGCAAATCTTGATGTTGACTCTGCTTTTACCTCAAACAAGGTTTTCTTTCCTTTCCTTTAAGGGAGTAATCTTAGATTCTTCTAAATATACAACCTTTAGAAATATTAGAAAAGTTTTGGGTTGCTCATTTATGTCCAAGCTTTTTGCAAGTATAGATGGTGATTCTTTGGTGAAGGGTGAGGAAATAGGTGATTAGGTAGTGGTTTTGCAGTTATCTTCCCATGATGCATGTTTTTAGCTTGGAGAGAATGGACAATGCGAGAAAAATAAGAGCAAATGCACATGTGTGAATGTATGCAATGTTTTGAGCACATACATATACACAAAATAAGATATATTTAAATAAATAAAATAGATAAGTAAAACAGTTTTACGTACAAAAGAAAAGAATGAAAAGTAAAAAAATGAAAATGAAATGTTATAGAAATATGTATTAAGTAAACTAAAAAAAAAAATGGTTTTTTTGCAAACAAAAAAAAAAGTCAATTTTAATCAACATTAAGCAAGTAAAGTCTGCCACCTTCTTTCAGTTACTTAGATTGTTATTTCTAGAAAATAAATTCAAATTTTAATTTCAAACCGGTAGTTGAAAAGACACAGCTTTTTCTAGCAATTTCTCCCGCTTAAAAGCAGTTAATCCAAACTAATGAATGTGTACTGGTATGGAGCTCTTACAACTTACTTCCTATAGTGCATACTTGATTGCTTTCTATTATCCCCAGATTATTTCTTATTTAGTTGAAACGTTCCTCAGCAGGGACTTGGTGAAATTATTTACTAACTACAGCCTAGTGCTTATGAAATTTATGCTTACGTCTTTTTTTTTTGTCCACCTGACCTTGAATATGTTTTTGTTTCACCTCAATATGTCTAGTTCCAGAATGGTGAACTGGATTCTTGGTGATGTTTGTAGAACTTGTATTATCACAATAAAGAGGCATATTGCTAAACACCAATCTATAACCATTTAATACCTATTTCATACATAATATTTGGGCACAATAGTTACCGAAAGCAATATATTCAGCTTTCGCATGGAAAGAGCAATAGAATTTTGCTTCATGCTAAACCAGCTTGCAAGACTCTTTCCTAATAATTGACAAGTACTACTTGTACTTTTGTGACCTAACTTGCATCCGACATTGTTCGCACCTAAATATCCAATGAGCTCAAATTCTTCACAAGAGGGATACATAATCCCCATAATCAATCATTCCTTTAAGATATTTGAAGATTCACTTAACAGCAGTCAAGTGACATTCTTTAGGACATGATTGAAATAGAGCGCATAGGCAAGTAGCGATATTAGAAAGACTGACAGTTAAGTATAGAAAGCTTCCAACAATACCTCTATATGTTTTCTCATCAGCAAGGTTTACATGATTCTTCCTTGTCAAGTTTAGTAGTTTGGCTCAGACGACTTGTGGCTTCCTTGTAGCTGTCCATCCGAAACTTCTTTAGCAGTTTCTTGGTGTATTTTGATTGGTAAATTAAATTGCCATTTTCCATTTGTTTGAATTGCAATTCAAGGAAGTCCCTTTAATTCGCCCATGAGATTCATTTCAAATTCTTTCTTCATTTGACTAGTGAATTCTTACACAAAAGATTGTTAATAGTACCAAATATTATGTCATAAATATATATCTGTACTAATAATGAATCATCACCTTGATTTTTGATAAACACTGTACCGTTGATTGACACATAGAAGAGCTTGTTTGAAACCATAGAGACTTTTGGAATGTTTGAAGACATAGTTGGGAAGTTCTCCTTTCTCAAATTTGAGAGGTTGTTCTACATAAACTTCTTCATTGATAATCTGTTCGAGAATGCACTTTTGACATCCATTTGGTGGAGAGAAAAGCTCTTGTGCCATGCAAAAGCCAACAACATTTGAATAGATTTCAAATTTGCAATAGGTGTAAATGTCTCATTGTAGTCTATTCCTTCTTCTTAACTATAGCCTTTTGCTACTAGTCCATCTTTGTTTCTTAAGACTTTTTCATCTTCATTGAATTTGTTCATGAAAACCTATTTCGTTCCAATGACTAGATGGCCATCATTGAGAGCTTTTTCAACTATTATTGATAAGAATAGACAGTTTGCCATCTCATCTTTTTCCTGCCTAGAAGACGAGCTAGATCTTACTCCATTTCTTAAGTTTCCATTACTTGAGAGGTAAGATGGCTTGATGCTTGTCGAATTTCCTTATAGTTGTAGCATTCTCATCAGCTTGTTGTCTGGAAGTATTCTCTTCAACTTATCTGGAAGGAAAGGTTTCTTCTTCTTTTGTTTCCAGCTCAGCTCTTGCTTCCATCATTCCTTCATTAGTGGTGATAGCATGAGTAATGTCTACATCGTCATTGCTCAAGGTATCCTTGCTTCAAGAGGTTTAGTCTCATAAACAAACATATACACTGAATCTTGAATCACTTTCTTTCTCTTATTTTAAACTGTGATATCTCACATTGGGATATTAATGAAATGATCCCCAATATATAAGTAATGGCCAAAGAATCCATGTGCAATAATTAGATATCCCTTTTGAGCATGTTGTTCACAGCTCAATTTCAGGTTGTACACGGTGGATTCTCAGGCAAATCTCGCATCCGCTGACCCCTAGGCTTGGGGCGTGACAAATGATATCAGAGCTGACCACCAATTGAAAGGAGCTAAGTGTTATACGGGGCAAAGTGCTACGCGTATGGGAGTCACCTCTTGAGCCTACGGGGCAAAGCTACATGCTCGGGAGCCACCTCTTAAGCCCGTAGGAGCCACCTCTACAGTCCCAACATCCGGTCGGCAGTCCTAGGCCAGTCATATCACGACGAGGACGTGGCGTTCTGAAGGAGGGGTGATTGTGATATCCCATATTGGGATATTAATGAAATGATCCCCAATATATAAGTAATGACCAAAGAATCTATGTGCAACCATTGGATATCCCTTTGAGCATGTTCACAACTCAATTTTAGGTTGTACACGGTGGATTCTTAGGTAAATCTTGCGTCTTCTGGCCCCTAGGCTTGGGGCATGACATGAACCTTATAACTCTTACTATTTATAGAATATCCTACAAATATTTCTTCATCAACTTTAGGATCAAAATTGGCAATCGGATCACGATAATTCAGTATAAGAGATTTAGATCCAAAGACCTTGAATGTGAAATATTGGGGACTATCCCATACCATAACTCAAATGGAGTCTCTTTCAAGACTGGTCTAAGGAACACTCTATTGGACATATAACAAGCAGTATTTACAGCTTCACCCCATAATGACTTAGGCAAGTATGTTCATTAATTATAATTCTACCCACTTCAATTAGTACGTGATTCTTCCTTTCAACAACACCATTTTGTTGAGGTTCTGGACAAGAATTAATAATTACAAATGTAATTCATATGATCATACAAAGATGCAAAGTTATGCTCATCAAATTCAGTATCATGATCACTTCAAATTTTGCAAATAAAATAACCCCTTTTTTGTTCTGCAACTTTTTAGTAAGAGGAATAAAGACATTATTTTTTGTGTGGAAAAATAAACCCAAATATATCTAGAATAATCATGAACAATAATGAAAGCATATCTTTTACGTCCAAGAGTGCTTGTTTTCATTGGACCAAAAAGGTTAAAACATTCTTGGCCTTGAATGGAATCTTTGTTTGCTTTTCTTTCTAACATGCAATGCATATCTTGTCTTTTACAAAATTTAGCTCAGGAACTCCACAAACAATATGCTTCTTTAAGATTTTGGAGATGAGTTCCATGTTAGCATGTCCCAATCATCTATGCCATATCTAGCTTGATTCCTGTCCAACTCTAAGCATTTGACGTTTTGACTGAACAAATCATCATAGTAAGCACATAATACATTTCCTTCTCATAGTGCAGTAAAGACAGGTTTCTTGTCCCTCAAGCTAGTGCACTTATGAGGCCTCTGTTGAGTCAATAGTCAATATCAAGTAGTTGACTTGTGAAAAATAGATTATGCTTCAATCCTCGACTAGCCCCACGTTATTGATAATGGTGGAGTCCTTCTTGCCAACTTTTCCAATTCCAACTATACTTCTCTTAGTTTGCCGGCAAATATATCACATCCCAAGTTTGCTTTGTTAAACTCTAGCTAGGAATTTAGTTGGATCTTCCCTTATGTGCCTTGAAGCACTACTATCTAGGATCCATTTGTTCCGCATTTTGTGACACCAAGAAATTCCTACACTCAATGGATGGCTTTTTATTTAGGTACCCAATTGTTCTTTCGATCCTAGGGTCTAGTTGAAGAATACTTTAGAAACCATTTGTATTTCATATTAACTTTTCTCTTTTTCATAGAGCATTTTCTGGTTCTATGACCAGTTTTTCCTCAACAAAAGTGTATAATATGAGACAATGAAGATTTTTTTGAAATCATTTCCAACAGTTTGAAACTCATATCATAACCAATTCTAGGACTGTCAAAAGTATCTGAATGTCCATTTCACTGTCCGCATCCATATTCGAAACTGACGGATATCATCCGTAACCGAAAATATTTGAATATCTCTGTATCCATATTCGTTGCAAAAGATTTTGGATATGGACATAGTAGTACCCACATCCGAAATATCCGCATCCGAAAAATAATATTTGGATATCGGATATCAAATTTTCGGATATCCGAATATTATGGATATTCAGATATCTGAATATCCAGATATCCACTTTTGCGCATATTATAAATATACATTATATTATCAAAAAATATAATATATATGTATTATATTATATATAAAATAAAATTTAAAAATTATATATTACATGTTAAAAATAATTTTTAACTATAATTCATTTCATTTATTTGGTTTCACTAATATATATTATTATTAAATAATAAAAAATAATTTACAAGTTACTAACTATAATTTGTAGAATGTAGTAGCATAACATGCTTGGACAAATATAGAAAAATTATTATTCGACTTATTTTACAAAAATATAATTGATTGAATATAAAATTTTTTAAATTTCGATATAACTATAAACTATAATGGGATTAGTTATTGAATCTATTATTTTGAAATTCTAAATTCGTATGTACTGTGCAAGTCAGATAAATTATAATATATACTTTAAACTACATTTCAGTTGAAAAAGTCTCTTTCTTAGTACATTTTTAATAAACTTTTAATTGATTTTCATAAATAAAATAGAAGATGAAATGCTTAATAAAATAGAAAACTTACATTTCCTTTTGAGTTGTAATTAAGAATTCTTTTTTGTAGTGGAGTGTAATTAACTGTAACGTAACACCTCAACCTTAAAATTTTAAAAACAAAAGTTAACACGTTCTTTGTATCAAGTGTTCATACAAAACATGACGGAGTTTTATAGAACAAGTGAATAGTTATAGGTGATAGGTCGCAAGTTCAAGTCCCTATGCACTAGTTAGGAATCAGTTATAATCCTCTTTAAATATAAAAAAAAAAAAAGGAAATTTCTTTATGAGTATAGATCTGAGAATATCTTCAATTATGTTCCAAATAATTTATACATGTACGAGTATATATCTGTATATTTATGTATATATACATATGAGTTGCATGTCAAGATGTCTAGCCAAGCCTTTACTATTTATTGGGTTCGAGCTCTTGCTCAAATTAAATGAACCAAGAGCTAAGGAAAATAGAGCATGAGCGGCGAGTAGAGGCCTTGTTTAATTCGTTTGACCAGCTAAACTCGTTTGGCTCAAATTTGTATTTGAACTCAAATTTGTTTCAAAACCATACAAGTCAAGCTCTAACTTGGATCCGTCGAACTTCAAAACATTTATCAAGTTACTTGTACTTAGGCTCACGAACATGATGGGACAATTGAAAGCTTATTTCCAGCAGGAAATTGCATAATTATATATGTACCATAACATGGATATATGTAATCTTCATAAGATCTAATTGAAATTAGTTTGATCGCTCGAGTTGTATTATCAATGTTGTTAAAGAAAGAAAAAAATAAAGGTGGGAA
>JACFYI010003849.1:6698-34645 GCA_014898755.1 Handroanthus guayacan
CCCCCCCCCCAAGAAAAAAGGAAAATAAAAAATAAATAGATTATTTACATAGAATGTAACACCCCCTAAAATATCGTTAGCAGTTCTGCCCCGAGATTTGGAGTGTGCTACTCATGATCGTATACATTCTAAAATCAATTCAGAAGCTAACAACTTAAAGATTCAAACTTAAAATTCTCAAGAGAGAAAAATATATCATTACATGCCAAAATGTCCAAAGTACATAAAGCTTCTAACTTAAAATTTACAAGCCAATGTTCTATATATTTTATAAGTCCAAAAACAATTTAAACTATCCCAAAGTATATAAATGAATACAATTCCAAAATGAGCTATAATAAGCTTAAACAGGGAGCTTCAATCAATCATACGTCAATGCACACGAATCTACATGATAATATAGAGTCATGAGTTCACTGACCCAGTAAAATTTATAGCAGGGAACGAGAATATAAAGTTCAAAGAAATGAGCATATTAACAATGGGACAAGAATGTGATATGATAGCAAATTCAAAAATAAACAGAATGTTCACAATCAGACATATCAGAAACAATTATCACATTCGAATCAATAAGCAGAATAATTCAATTTGGTAGGTCTATCACCCTTATAACTTCAATATATACATTTCATCCTTATCCTTCCAACTTCCAAAGGAGCATTATTCATTCAGAGAGCACAACCAGAATAGCTTTTTAGAATTCTACCTCTAGAATCCATCCAAACTATCCAACATTTAGGGATTTTCAAGGGTTCTAGTCGACAATCCGACATTGCTCGAGTTCGGTTCCCAAGAAAACTCCCTAGGGCCCAACATTCGTTCATTCATTCAAGCTTGAAATAAAGGGGACATTCAATCATTCAATAAGGCCGATAAGACATAATATTTATTGGCCATCAATATCAAATAACATTTCAAAATAGGCCAAAGGTATCAATGATCATTTCATAATTTCGACTATGGACAGGAGGGTTTTCGTTCCAAAGCTCAAATCACGTTAGAAAGATCGGATATGGATTTGATATGTTATGAAATGAAGATGAAAAATAAGGTTTAGGTACGTGAATGGGCGCTCAAAATTTTTGGGCAGAAGCTGGGTGCTTAAATGCCCAAGCTTATGGAAAAATGGTGATTTTGGGCCAAGAGTGTGAGCTTGGGCACCCAACTTTGTGCGCTTAGGCGCTGACTCTCGGGTGAAATTCTCATTTTTTATCTTTTGATTTTCTTCGAATTTTTGATCCAAAACTACATTTTTCGGGTTCTCTTATATATAAAAGCATTTATAAATCGTCTTTTTGAAATTTAGTTTAAGATTTTTTGAAAGATCGTTTTCAAGTCGACGAATACAATTTTTGTCCATATCTCTCATTCTCAATCAATCTTCAGTTCATTTCTCCTCTTAGTCTCCTCTTTAGCAAGAACAACAAAGGCAACAATCATAAGCAAATGATTTTAGCATTTCAAGGAGGCAAAATTTCAAAAACTCAAGTCATGATCATATTTTCAAGACAAGAAATAACATCATATACTCATGCGGAGTTCAAAAAAGCTATAAGTCTTACCTCTTGAAGCTAGAACTCGAAAATGTAAGTGATCCAAGCTTAGTTTCTAGCACCTATAACCATATTTATACAATTATATCTTTAACCATTCTTAAATAACTAACCTTAAACCAACTTACCAAGAGTTAGATGAGAGTTCACCATCTAAAATCCCTTTGGAGCAAATTGGTTTTGTGAGAGAAGCTAAAGTGCAAGTGGAGTTCAAAGTGCTAAAGCGTTTTGCTATACGAGGATTTATGTTTCTGCAGAAATCTTTTATCCACTATGAAGCTTATTTATAAGGAGAAGATGGGGTAAAAATGCAAGAATATATTAATCCAAGCACTCCAAAATAATATCCAATATTTGCAAGATTTGAGGGGACACTTTTGTGATGGATGGATAGCAAAAATCCCATCCAAGACAAGAAATGGTAGGCTGCGGCAGCAGGGCTATTTCCGCATATCCATTTTATTTTATTTTATTTTTTTATTTTTTTGGAATTCAAAGATGCTATCTCTTGGTCAATAAAAATGGCTAGGATTTGGGCCATGAGTTTGGGCTTATTTCCTTATTTCATGGGCTTTTGGGCTCTTTTTGAGTCGAGACATGATAAGAAAATAAAACTTGATTGCTCAAAAATGTTTCGGATGCAAGAAACATGTTTTGATTTTAAAATGATGCTTGTGATTTTGAAATCAATAAATTTTCGAAAAATCGATAGCTCAAAATTTTGTTTAAGGGAATTCTCGGGGTGCTACATAGAATAACATTAATAAGGTCTTTGTGAATAACTTGATGTCAAATGGAAAACATAACTCAAACAAGTTTTTGATTCCATCATTCTTGATTATGAATTGCAACGCGTCGAATAAAGAGCTTGATTTTGAATAAGATAATCATGGCAGTTAATTAGATTCTAATTCAACTATATAAAATCATTAACTAATATATTATTGAATACTTTTAATTAAAATCCGAACCCTTGAATATATCGGTCAATACTTTTAAATAAAATCCGAACCCTTGACCATTTGTCAATCTTTCAATTTCTATGAGATCCCAACCCGCAAAGAAACTTTCTTTTTCTGAGGTGTCCCAATCTGATAAAGATAGGATTATAATCTTACTTTCATTTATTTTATTTTATTTTTTTCACTAGAGACAAAAATAATATCATGAAAAAATTTAATATTATTCTTTGTTAAAAAAGTATGATTGGGTAAAATTAAATAGGACAAAAACATTTTACCATATTAATTATAAATATTGAATAATCAGACTAAATCCTAATTAGATATTGATCCTATAAAATCATATTCATAACCAAATTTTTAGTTGAACAAACTATTTTTTTTTTCTTAGGCACTTCATTTCAAAATTGTCAGGGTAGCATTATAAAATTATTTTTATTTATTTTTTTATGTGATGTAAAATTTTGTCTTAAAAATTTTATTAATGCAATTCTATTATCATAAATAATAAAAGAAGATATCTACATAAATAATAAAAGGCTTACATTGATGAGTTAATCAAAGTAAGCATGGCATATCAATTAAGATTCAATTCTATGAAAAAGTTGACCCGATTATGAGCCTTAATTTCATATTTGGTTAAATATAATTTAATTAATGAAAGAAAAACAATATACTCATGAAAAGGTTAGGAAAATCATTGGTTAATGAATACATTAGCTGCAATATTTCTAGCGGCCACTATATCCACATTTTGAGAGAATTTCGGCCACCATATCCAGATTAATGTAAAGGTGATGAATTTCATAGGTTTGGTGCATTGCACCATAAATATGCAATATAAACCTAATTTATTTGAGTTATATAATCACTTATTGTTAAATTGATTTAAATGACACATGCCATTTAATTAAAGGTTACCTCATATGAGTTAAATACACAAGTACCTTATCGTAGAAATGTCCTTGAAGGATTTCTGCTGATCTTTGAAGAGTTCAAAGCCATCATTATGTGAAGATTTGAAGATGCAAAAGAAGAAGAATACTTGAAGAGCTTAAGGATCACTTTGAAGTGATTAGATGCCCCTTCTACAAAAGGAAGACTCAGGTAATGTGACTACTTCTTTTTTCAGAGATCTAAATTAAAGCATGAAAACCAAGACAAAATTTCAAAGGATAAGGTTAGGAATTAAAATTGAGGGATTAAGATGCAACTGAACTAAAATTTGAGGAATTATAAACATGATTTGCCATGAGATGATATCAGGTCAACTTTCAATACATGATGCATGGGATCTCTAATAACAAGATCATTTCTGGATATGTAATCATAAACTCTCCCCTTTCTCATCAAACTTGAATGCGGAAATGTATTCGTTAGAGCACTTTCAATGACCCTAAAAGTTTGTATGTGTTAGCATGTTGCCACTACATGTCAAGTTTGGGTTGGCCACTCTCTAGAGCATAACATATCTTATGTAGGGAAAATGTAAAATACAAATAGCAACCTTGGAACATAAAGAAATTGCATAAAAAGTCCTGAAGATCTGCATATTATTGAAAAGTTTAAAGCCTCTTCTAATTAAGCTATTTTAATGATTCCACAATTATTGAAATATTATCCTTAGTTTTGGAAAGTTGCATGCGCATCTATTTTGCTAAGTTTCGAAATGATTGCAGCTTGATTGGCATCCCTAAAATCTTGGAAAATTACCAACTGTTTTCGAAACATTGCAACTTATACCCCTAATCATGATGTATCCTTATTCATCTATGAAAAGAGCCATTAGAAATTACAAAATAAATAAAGTTGAACTTCTTGTGTTAGAAATGGAGTTGTGATTAGTCATATATTCTCTTGAAGTGTAGTTGTGATTATTGTGTTGTTATTGCCTATTTTTTTGCTGTGATTTCTCAAGAGACTATCTGTTGAAGAGACGTAGTTGTGTTGAGTATTGGAATCCAGTTAGTTGACAGAGTACTAGTTCGGGAGTAAAAGTTCAGTTCCTAACGTTGAGTGGTTGTCGTAAGTTAAAGCTCCCACAATAGTCGCTCCAGGAGTTCTGGTTGAAGCTCTTCAATGTCAAATCTGATCTGGCTGATTTCAGCTGCAAACTACTATTCACCCATCTGGGTTCATCTATTTGCTCTCCTTTGAGAGCGGTCCTCACATATGATTTCTTGCCCTTCTTTGTTTTCAGATATGTCAAAATTGTAGAACCTTATTATTTCACACTTTAATAGTAATAATATTTTGACAAGATTAAAAATCCTAAGTAGGAGCTTAGATAGTGGAGTAGGCTTGCTGAATCTCTATAAATTATTGTGTCACTTTACTTTTGCACTTTACATTTTTCTGCCAAATTCTATACTGGTCTCATTGAGTTCTAGTCAGTTTAATTCATAAAAAGAAGAATTAGTCATTATATTCCACTACATACCTATTCACACCCTCTCTAGGTGCATTTTAGAATGTCAATTGGTATCAGATCGATATGCTCTTTTGTGTGGTTTAAAAACCTGAGTCAAATATCCTTACAATGACTAACTCTTTTGATATTCCTAAAGGTCCATCACACACAAGGCCCCCGCTATTCAATGGCACGAACAATCCTTTATGGAAACAGTGCTTCAAGGAGTTTATGGTAGCAATTTTGTAATAATTTGGCTCTAGAACTTTCGTCCCTAAACAAGAATCACTACATGTGGAGAGGCTCTAAAAGAAAGTCTCGAAGTATGAACTTGACACATAATTTTCTTGCAAAATCGTACTTATTACAAGTCTCAAAATTCCAATATTCTGTAAGGTATTCAACTTTATAACAATAATGTCTTAATACATTATAAGGCCACAAGTACATATAGACACCATAGGCTATTATAAGTCGAACTCTCGAGGCTACCAACCACAACTAAACACACTATCTTACAATATGTACAAATTCCTCACTTTACATAAGTTCGAATTGCCGCTAGCCAAGTAGATAACATAACTTTGTCTATACAATACCATTATTCGAACCAAGGTACAAAATTTCAAATCATTATAGCTTCAGAAGCTTAATTTCCTACGCATAGTAACAAAATTAAATAAGTTCATTGACTTAGTAAAAATTATGGCTAGGGCTAGGTGAGGCAAAGAATCAACTTAATCAATGGCTATATTGATAATGAATTCAAAAGCTATCAACAATAAATAAATGGACAACAAGTCTAATGTAGAGTTACAATAAACATTAGTAGAATTGACATGAGTTTGAGATTAATCAGTGAAATGCTGAATTTTATTTTCAACTCAAAATTTTAATTGATAGTAACCAAGTCAATTAATAAGCTCAGAGAGGATCTATGATAAAAAATGAATAGTATAACCGGTTTGGCAAATTCAAAATTGATGACCAAGATAAACAATAAGCTCAAGAACTGATTATCATATAAGCCGAATTAAGAAATCATACAGAGGGCCAATGAAGTTCATAAACGAGTTAAAATATGCCAAATGATTGTGATCATTCAATAATCAAACAAAAATGAGTAGCTCAAACTAGAGCTTAAGATAAATTACACAATTGAATAGCAGAGGCAAAACTAGTATTTGGTAGTTTTGTGACTCTTATCTCTTCCACAAATAATATGTCAACTTGACAATATAACACCTTATTCTCCTTGTCCTTACCCTCGAGTAGCCACTCAGAAGGAGGGCAACCCAGATAAACAACAATTTAAGCACGATCGACTACATGCCAAATGGACTAGCCATTAGAAAATCTACTCCAGATCTCCGTAGGACTATCCAATAATCAGGAAACTTACCAAAGGTCCAACTATAGGCCTGATACCACCTAGTGTCTCTTTTGAGATGCTCAGGGCCCAACAATCGATCAATCAATAGGTTACGAGGGTAATAACAATCGTCCGAATTATATAAGCAAAGCTTCAAATGAGGTTCGGGCATTCTCAATCAATCCAACACACAAAAGAGTTTTGAGGGTAATAATAGTCGTCCGAACTAAATTTCTCAAAGTTGAAATGAGATTCGGACATAAACAAAACTGTCAACAGGATGGCACATAATGAATATCAATCAATCAATAGGGTTTAGAATTGATAACAATTGTCCAGAGCAACACAACGAAGTTTCAAAACAATAATCAGACATAAACAATCGATTCAATTCAAATTCAACACACCATAGGTTTAAAAAATAATAGCAATCATCCGAATTAAATTATCATAGTTTCAAATGGATTTCGGACCTCATCAATCAATTCAAATCGGATTTTGGACACGTAGATCATATATTTGGATTTAGAAGAACTTATTAAAGTGATATATAGACATATAAAGGCAAAACAAGTTAAAAATACATTAAAAATGTTCTAAAGTAGGTACAAGTGCGCAAAAAATGGGCACGAATGCCCCCAAATGGCTTGAGGCTACTGCTTCGAGCGCTGCTTTGCCAAAATTCGGGTACGAACGAGCTTGATGATTTTTTTCAATTTTTTTTATAGGACCAGAATAATAACAAAGGAAGATTCTCAACAAATTAGGATTAATTTGTTCTTTACATCATCGAGATTTTTTATAATCAAAGTTTTGTAAAAACTTGGCAAAATTTCAATTTTTGTGTTCAAAGTTTTCAAGAACTTTATGGCCTTGTTTAGTCCAATTCTCAACTCCAACAATCTTCCATCGTATTCAAAGAATTAATATGATATAGCAAGGGTAAAGATTTAACAAGGTTAAGTGTCCAAATCATTCATCAAACAAGGGAAAGTTTCATATTATTATATTAACAAGAATCATCCAATTCAACATAAGAGCAAAATAAATACTCATTCCCTAGCATAGAAACAAGAAAGAGATAGCCATAATCCTTACCTCAAACCTTTGATCACAACCCACAATATGCTCCAAGCAAATCACCTAATCATTAAATATCAAAACCTCTTCGTTAATCACTTTTTCATGAATGGCAATGTCTATTCCAATAATTTTATCTCAAGGTTCCTAATAGTTTAATGGTGAAATTTGCTTCTACCATTATCTTAACTCGGCAATCTTTCTAACAGTGACTTCTAATCGATGATCCAAAGGTCAGATCTTCATCTATATCTACTCAAAATTCATACCTTATTACTGCCTCTCTTCTCGGCAGACCTGACATGTTGTCTTCCATCATCATGTTCAGCCATTTTTCTCCATGTTTTTGAGTGATTCTTAATTCTGAAATTATTTATACTTGATAAGGCTTCTAACGGTATATCATATGGGCTAATTTGATAAGATTAAGGTGGGTTGTGAAGCTTTGAACATTGGAAGTAAAGCAGGGGATAGTGGATGGATCCGAGAACGAGGTATTTGGGTGTGTGTTAGAATCGAACCTTAAATTTTCAAATTTCATTATTTCTATCTTAAATCTAAATATTATTCAAGGTCAATCATCAAGATCTCAAATCAATCAATATAATAAATTTCAAAGTATAAAATAAAAGTTCGTGGAAATTGAGGAGTAACCATAGTTCTTACATCTTCTAGCCAATCCAAGTTTGATAGCAACTCTTCACGATTCAATCAAGTTTCCTATAGGGATTTAAACTATAAGTTATGTAACTTTATTCTATCAAACCTTAATCATAGAATTTCAATGGAAATAAAAAGCTTATCAAGTGCATCAACCTTACTCTTCCCTTTTTTTATCCTTAAACTTGACAAAATAGGATAATAAAGACAACAGAGTTCTTGGGTTTTTTGAAATGGAAGACAAAATTTGCAAAGCAAAAGTGTGTGAGTTTGTCTTGCAATTGTATCTATATAGAAAATGCTTAGGACTCATTTGTCATTCCTTAATTTTCTTACAATTCAAATTAAATTTTGTAGAAATGAAAATTGGGATTCATTTGCCATTTCTCCCTTTATCTTACAATGCCTCAATTTTTATTGGTTAATAGCTTCGCTTGGATAAGGATAAATTTAGCTTATAAAATTTAAAATATCTTGCCCAAATTTGAGGGTGTTGGCTAGCCATATACATACACACACACACACACACACACACACATATCTTATCTTATATATATAGAATATAATGTAGTGTAAAATATATTATGTGATGGATTAAGTTTTGGGTTAAATTGGGCTAAATTTTTGGGCTAACGTTGGGCTAAAAATTATTTCTTGGGCTAAAATAATGCATTTGATAATTTTTAGATATAAAATAAATTTTTCGAAAGTGATAAAATATTTTTGGTTGTGAGAAGAATCTCAAAATAGGAAAATCATCTACCAATTGATATTTTTCTCGGAAATATTGTAAAAACATTTACCAATTAAATGCAATGATTTTTAAGAATTTAATTAGGAGAATTTTTGGATTGTTGCACTCTTCCCTTTTAAAAAGAATCTAATCCCCAGATTTATACCTTCACTCAATTAGGTGGGATATTTCTCATGTATCTCATTTTTACGCTTCCAAGTGGCCTGCTCGACTAGTTGATTTCTCCAAAGAACTTTAACTTGGGGTGTCCTAGAATTTCTAAGTTCATGAACTTGGCAATTTAGGATATGGACAAGTTGTTCAATATACAAGGGATCACTTTGTAAGGCACATCCATATGTTTTATGATGTGTAAAGAAGATAGATAGTATTTCAAAAATTGAGATACGTGGAATACGTTATGGATTTCAATAGGATTTGGTGGTGTCAAACCTATAGGCTTCTGGTCCAATTTATTCAACAATTTCAAATGGTTCTACATATCTAGGGGTTAACTTTCCATTTTTTCCTATTTTTCGAATTCCTTTTTAGCCAAAATTCATATTTACTGAACTTGGCATATAGTTGATACTCCTTAAGGGTTTGAACAACTATTTGTAATTCCTCTTCATGATCTTTTATGTCCTAGAATATACCAAGATATCATTTATGAAGATAACCACAAAACAATCTAGATATTGATGGGACACTAGATGTATTAAATCCATAAATGCTGCAGGGCATTCGTTGATCCAAAGGGTATCACTAAAAATTCAAAGTGGTCATATCTATATTTAAATGCAGTTTTAGGAGTTTCTTATTTTCTTATCTTTAATTGGATATCTTTGGTGTAAATCCAGTTTTGAATATACTATGGATCCTTGCAGGAGATCGAATAATCTAATCAATGTAAGGCAGAGGGTATTTTTTTCTTTGTCATTACTTCATTTAGTTAGGAAACCATTTTCCTTTCTTACAACCAAGACCAGAGCTTCCCAGAGGAAAGAGCTTGATAGAATGAAATTCTTATCCAATAGTTCCTACAATTGTTCTTTTAATTCTTTCAACTTTGCTAGTTTCATTTTATAAGGGGTTTTTGAGAATGATGCTACCCTAGGTATAGTTTCTATTACAACCTTTATCTTCCTATCAAGGGATAGTAAATTCAATTCCCTAGAGAATACTTTTAGAAATTCCTTGACTGTGCTCATATCCTCCAATTTATCCTTATCTTGAGGTTGGTTAATTAGATAAGCTAGAGATCCCTATCCTCCTTTCATTATAATTCTTTTAGCTCTTACTGCTGATATTATATTGTCACCCTTGGAAGTGCTATTAATTCCAGCCCCCAATCTTGATACCTAGCTTGACTATTTTGCTAAAACCATCCACTATAGCTTGGTGTTGATATAGTCAATGCATTCTGATATAAGGTTATAGTTCTGGATTGACAATTCAATAAGGTGAACTATGAATTCCTGATTGTCTATGTTCAGGGGCAATTTTGGGTACCTAATACAAGTTTCATAACATCCTTTTACGATGGTTTGAACTTTTTATGGGGTTCTTATAATATCTAAAGTCAAAACCCTAAGATCAAACAAAACTTTGTACCAAAGATTTTGGATTAGGACGTGCCTTCCACCACTTACGTAGGGTTCACCGCTCTTTCTCCTACTAAGGCATAGGCTCAAGCTTTGACCCATGGATACCTTACTACATTTTGTTGTGGCTAGCTTTGTGTTCCGACACTAGCATTTTTGCGGGTTTTAGGGTAGTCCTTTGCAAAATGGTGAGGACTCCTACAGACCATGCACTTCTCCTGTTTCTCCAACATCTATCCTCCATGTAATTTGTGCCCTCACAATAAGTACAACTTTTCTTCTTTGCCATTGCTTGAGCCCTGCCCTTATCAGTAGTTGGTGGATTTTCTATCATCGTCTTGGGTTTTTTTCCCCCATAAAACCCCTTTTTCCCCTTGTCTTGGTCGGACTTATCTGACCATTTTCTTTTTTTTTTTTTGTCAATTTTTTGAAGTTCTTGAAACTCTGCTTCCAACTCCATTGCCCTCTCCACGACCAAATCATAACTGGAGGCCAATGCACACCTTAAATTAGGCTTTAATATCTCAATGAACTTCTTTGTTCTTCTTACCTCATATGTCAATACGTGCGGGATGTACTGAATCAATCTATTGTATTCACGTTCATATTTAGGTACATTTGGGGATCTTTGGATCAAAGTCATGAATTTCCTCTTTCTCATGTCATTGAAAACCCGATGAATAAATTTTTTCATGAATTCTACTTTGAATTCTATCCAAGTCTATTCAATTTCATTATGTTCCTATTGTTGCTCCACACATGCCACCAATTTTTTGCCATATCCTCCAAAAGGAAGGTAGCATGTCTTACTTGCTGTTCTTCCGAGTGGTTAAGTACTTGGAAGATTTTCTCAATCTTCCTTGTCCAAAACTTTGCTTTCTAATCGTTAGGTTTAAGTGAAACTTGGCAGGTTAAATTTAAAAAATCAGGATAACAACTTATCCTAGGAATTCTCCTCATTCTCATGCCCTTCATTAGCCTGTTGTCGGCCTTGGTTTACAAGTTCGCGTAACAAGGTAAAAAGTCAATCTATTGCCTATTTATCTCTTACAGGGGGTGTTTGTTCACGTGGTTCCTCTCGAGATAAGTTATTTTCCACGTTATTTGGGATTTTGGGTATCAAAATTTTCTCAAATAACACATGCCTCGGTCTACCCTGCTTTCTAAAAGGATTTTGTGTTTGACGTACTTCCTCTTATTGCCATAATTATCTGAAATTGACAAACAGACTTCGCTTAGCACCATTCCAATATCTACATTCATAATGAAATACCAAGATTATCATAACATATTGTAATATAAAACCAAAATTGGACTAAACAATATGGTAAAAGCTATATTGTTCATTTACCTATATCATTACTTAACTTAAAGCAATTCAATTGGCATATTCACATCTATATCACCTTCCTAAGATCAAATGATTAAGACATAAATATAACGGTTCATAGATTGGTAGGCCTCCAAATCATAACTTAATGTGCTTCATTCTTATGATACATTCCTAATCAAAGTTCCTATCCCGAAGACCTTTTTCCGGTGTAGCTCGGATTTCCTTTTAAAGGAAAATCCAAGCTCTGATACAATCTATAACGACCCAAATCTAGAACTTTCATCCCTAGATTAGAATCGCTACCTGTGGGCAGGGCTCTAAAAAAATTCTCAAAGTATAGACTTGACACATAATCTTCCTATAAAATCATACTTGTTACAAGCATCAAAATTCCAATATTTCATAAGGTACTTAACTTTGCAACAATAATGTCTTGATACATCATAAGGTCATGAGTACATATAGATATTATTAGCTATAACAAGTCAAACTCTCGAGGCTTCAAGCCACAACTAAAAACACTATCTTACAATATATACAAATACCTTACTTTACATAAGTTTGAATGGCCATAAGCCAAGTACATAATATAACTTTGTCCATACAATACTAATATGCGAACCAAAGTACAAAATCTCAAATCGTCATAGTTTCAGAAGCTCAATTTCCTACACATTGGACCATAATTAAATAAGTCCACTGACTTAGTAAGAATTATGGCTAGGGTTAGGTAAGCAAAGAATTAATGGAATCAATGGTTGTATTGACAACGAATTCAAAAGCTATCAACAATCAATAAATGGACAACAAGTCCAACGTAGAGTTTTAATAAATATCAGTAAAATCGACATAAGCTTGAGATTAATCAGTCAAACGCCGAATTTTATTTCCAATTCAAAATTTCAATTGACAATAACCAAGTCAATTGATAGGCTCAGAAAATCAAGAACGAATGGCATAATCGATTTGGCAAATTCAATAATTGATTACCAAGACAAACAATAAGCTCAAGAACAGATCATCACAAAGACGATATCAATAGGTCATATGGAGAGCCAATGAAGTCCATAAACGAGTTAAAGTATGCCAAATGATTGTGATCATTCAAATGAGTAGCTCAAACTAGATCTTAAAACAAATCATACAATCAAATAGCAGAGGCAGAACTAGTGTTTGGTAGATATGTCACCCTTATCACCCTCACAAATAATATGTCAACATGACAATATAACACCTTATTCTTCCATGTCTTCACCCCCGAGAGGCCATTTAGAGGGGGGCAATCTAGATAAATAATAATTTAAGCACGGTCGATTGAGTGCCAAATGGACTAGTCTTTGAAAAATCTATTCCAAATCTCTATAGGACGATCCAATAATCGGGAAACCAACCAAAGGACCAACTATCTGGCTAGTGCCACCCAATGTCCCTCTTGACGTTCCCAGGGCCCAACAATCAATCAATCGAGGGTAATAATAATCGTTCAAAATAAATAAGTAAAGGTTCAAATGAGGTTTGGGCGTTGTCAATCAATCCAACACATAAAAGAGTTTTGAGGGTAACAATGGTCATTCGAATTAAATTTCTCAAAGTTCAAACAAGGTTTGAACATAAACAAAACCATCCATAGGATGATACATAATGAATATCAATCAATTAATAGGGTTTAGAATCAATAACAATTGTCCAAGGCAACAAAACAAAGTTTCAAAATAATAATCGGTTAAAAATAATCAATTCGATTCAAATTCAACATACAATAGATTTGTAGAACAATAGCAATCGTCTGAATTAAATTATCATAGTTTCAAATGAGCTTCAGACCCCATGAATCAATTCGAATCAAATTTTGGACACGTAGATCATGTATTCGGAGTTAGGAGAGCTTGTCGGAGTGATATATGGACATATAAAGGCAAAGTGCGTCAAAAATACACTAAAAAGTATTTTGGAATGGGTGCGAGTGTGCACGAAATGGGCATGGACGAGCCCAAATGGGCCTAGACTACTGCCTCAGGCGCTGCTGTGCCAAAATTTGAGCATGCACGCACCTACTATTCTTCCAATCTTTTTTTATAGGGCCAGAATGATAATAGAGGAAGATTTCTCAAAAAATTAGGATTAGTTTGTTCTTTGAGTCATCAAGATTTTTGTAAAAACTTGGCGAAATTCCAATTTTTGTGTTCAAATTTTTCAAGAAATTTGTGGCCTTATGTATTCCAATTCTGTACTCCAATAATCTTCCATCATATTTAAGAAATCAATATGATATAGCAAGGTAAAAATTTAACAAGAGTAAGTGTCCAAATTATTCACCAAACAAGAAAAAGTTTCATATTAATGTATCAACAAGAATCATCAAATTCAACATGAGGATTGAGAAAAATAAATACTCATTCCCTATCATAGAAACAAGGAAGAGATAGCCATAATCCTTACCTCAATCCTTCAGCTAATCATAACCCACAATATGCACTAAGCAAATCACCTAATCATTCAATATCAAAACCTCTTCGTTAATCACATTTTCAAGAACGATAGTCTCTATTTCAATAATTTATCTCAAGGTTCCTAATAGCTTAATGCTAAAATTTTCTTCTACAATTTTCTTAACTCGACAATCTTTTTAACTATGGCTTCTAATTGATAATCCAATGGTTAGATCTTTGTCTATACCTGTTCTTGACAGACATAACATGTCATCTTCGATCATTATTTTTCATCATTTTTCTCCATATTTTTGAGTGATTCTTGATTCTGAAATTATCTACACTTCATAAGGTTTCAAATGTTAGAGTAGTGTCTCGCAACCAATTAGATTTGGCTTTATCATTATTACTCTTCTATAAACAATCTTATTTTTATAATATAAATAAAATGGCCATCTTCTTGATATCCTTGTAAATTGTCTCATCAACAATCGATACGGAGAAGCCCTCTAGATCATATAAGGCTATGAGGCTAGGTCATCCATATGATGGTGATCATGAAACTAGTCTCTAGATGTCTTGATCTTAAACTCTCCATGTCATAGAATCCTTGACACGAGGGCATCTTTGATTCGGACATGCTTGCACTAACGATGCATGATTCAAGGAGTTGAATCATTTTCCCGTTTCATAGGTAATCGGTGTAGTTGACACCAATGTATGTTGGTGGGTACTTGTTAGAAGAACAAGTCTACTGAGAGATTCAATATAGAGAATTCCATGAGATAGTTGTAATGGCATTCGGTGACGGATTATTCTTTATCTTACAATAGTATATATAATTAGCCCGTAGACTTGAGGGACCATGGTAACCTTATGGTAGGTCCTTATTCTTTGATGTGCATCTTGATAATTGATAAGCGGATCATATGAGATGCACATTGGGTACAAGCCATCTATGCATAGAGGTTTGTGAGTTCCAAAAAATTTTCTCGTCTTGATGAACGAGTATATCTCCTATATTTTCTATGATGATTTGATTCAAGAAAATCCTTGCACAAAGTGGTATGTCAATTTGGAAAGGAGTTTCCAAAGCTGAGGATACAAACGAATCAATCATTAAGAATAGATATATAGTTATTGAGCTATTAGATATGCCAAAAACATCTTAACCTTAGGCCACAATCGAGAGATGAAAAACGAAGGGATCGTATTTGCACGGTACATGTAAGTAAATGAGATTCGCATCACAATTAATTCACCAATAAATTGGGTTCTATAAGCGTGTAGTTAGACATTGACTACGAGGATTGGGTACTATAGAATTAATAGAGATTAATTCTATAAGCAATTAGTTAAATGATATAATTAATTATAAATCATAAAGAGTTACGAGCCCATGTCTAATTAATTGATGAACCTAATGGGCCACACGACTTTATCGATTTAGTCACGGTATAAATTTAAGTAGAGATTCTCTAATTAGATTAGAGATAATTACCTAAATTAGAATTAGGCAAATAAAGAGAGTTTTTGACTAAAAGTCAAAATATTTGACCAAATTGGTCTTTTTGAATAGATTAATTTGAAGAGTCAAATTATTCTAATTGAATTAATGGTTAATTTGATTCAATTAAATTCAATAGTTGAATTAATTGATTCAAGAAGATAGATTAAATTAGGAGGGAAATAAATTTAGGTATTTAAAGTGAATTAGAATCTATGTAGTACTTTAATTAATAGTTAATTAAAATGCCACATAAATTGCAACTTGGATGCCATCTAAGCTAAGATATTTTGAAGAGAAGAATCTAGATTCTTCTCTCCAAGCTTATCTTGCCAACTAAGCATCTAAGTTGGCATGGATCACACTTTAAATACCAAGTGATAACCACCTCTCTTACACACCAAAAATTCGGCCACCGCATTTTATTTTAAGATCAAAATCTGAAAATTTTGTTTCCCTCCAATTTTCTTTTCATCTCTCAAATTCTCTGTTAGATTCATACTTACATCTAGTCTCTAACCATAGATCTTGAGTGATAATCAAAGAGGAAGAGTGGATCTTCCATTAGAGGTGGAAATCTACTAAAGATTGGAGATCAAAAAAATTGATCACACACACTTCACACCTCATGTCATTATCAATATTTTGGGAGATCTCTTTCGATTTCTTGAGGATTCAAGGGAGAATATAAGATTCAATTGGAGAATTGAAGATTTCATCAAGAGTTGGTGGAGTTCAAATCATTGGAGAGGATTTAGAGCTTGATTAAAGAAGGAAACAATTCTTCAGTATCTTCAGAATAACTTTTGGTCAAGCTCTAATTAGAGGCATCAAATGTTAGTTTCCTCTTCTCTAATCTAAATTCTAGACTTTTATGAAGATCTTATGAAGATTTAGGCATCTATTCATGGTGATGAATGTGTGTTTCCCCTGCGTTTTATTTTATTTTAGCCTAATCTTCACCTTCAAGTAACAGTATATCATATGGGCCAATTCGATAAGACTAAGGTGGGTTTTGAAGCATTGAAAATTGGATGTGAAGCAGGGGACAGTGGATGGATCCGAGAACAAGTTATTTGTGTGTGTGTTAGAATCCAATCTTAAATTTTCAAGTTTCAATATTTCTATCCCAAATCTAAAGATTATTCAAGGTCAATCATCCAGATTTCTAATAAATCAAAATAATAAATTTCAAAGTATAAAATGAAAGTCCATGCAAATTGAGGAGTTAGGTTTGATTGCAACTCTTTAAGATTCAATCAAGTTTCCTATAGGAATTTAAACCATAAGTTATGTAAACTTATTCTATCAAACTTTAATTATAGAACCCTAATTGAAGTAATACCAACTGTATCAACCTTACTCTTCCTTTTTTTTACCCTCAACTTGAAAAAATAGGATAATAAAGGCAATAGAGTTCTCGGGTTTTTGAAATGGAAAACAAAATTTGCAAAGCAAAAGTGTGTGAATTTATCTTGCAATTGTATTTATATAGAAAATGCTTAGGACTCATTTGTCAATCCTTAATTTTCTTGCAATTCAAATTAAATTATATAGGAATGAAAATTATGATTCATTTGTCATTTCTCTCTTTGTCTTACAATGCCTCAATTTTTATTGGTTAATAGCTTGGCGCGGATAAGGATAAATTTACTTATAAAATTTAAAATATCTTGGCCAAATTTCAGGGTGTTGGCTCACCATAGACATACACGTATATGTATCTATCTTATCTTATATGTATAATATATAATGCAGTGTAAAATATATTATGTGATGGATTAAGTTTTGGGTTAAATTAGGCTAAATTTTCGATATGAGATTAAAAATTTACGCATCAAATTAGGAAGTGTAGCCTTTGAAGATGCAGCTTTTAAAAGACAACTTTTTCAAATCAAAGAGAAACACGCTCCTCAAAGGCCTACTTGGTGTATATACTGATCTAGAAAGAATTATAACAAGGAAGAAGCTAAGTTTGGATTCGATATATGTGAAACTCCTTAAAATCGTCTTGAGCATGTTGAATGCTCTAAGACAACTGAAAAAGGGTTTCAAAAGCATATGACTAACAATCACCAAAGCCCCTTACATGTACAAAAGACCTATTTTACTTTTGGTAACATTGGCCATATTAACTATTGATGTCCACTCAAAAGAGTCATTGGCACCAAATTAATTATTAGCAAAAACTGTTGCTACTAATCTAGTAGGACCCAGCAAAACCTAGAGATCTAAAACCACAGACCATTTATTTGCCGGAACTAACCAAGGAACCAAGTCAGAACCAAATGTGATTCCTCCATATGACAGGAGATACGTCCATGTTTGTGAAACTTCACAGATACCAAGGAGGAAATGTTGTCTATGCAGACAACATACCGGGATGCATCATTGGTAAAGGGATTATTGGAAAGGACATTGGAACTACCATTGATAATATATTATTGGTTGAGGGCCTAAAACATCACCTTCTCAGCGTAAGTCAACTCTATGATGACGGATATAATGTACAGTCTCAACCCATTAGTGCCAACTTAAACTGGTTTTCACCGCTACCAGAAACTGTAACATATACTGCATCACCTGCGATGACCTAACCACACAAAACATTGAGTTCCTCGCAGTCACTGAGGAAGAAAGATGGAATGGCATCAAAGATTACGTCATGTCAACATGGAAATGATCTCATATCTCACAAATAGCTAACTTGTTAAGGGAGTTCCACAAATCAAGTTCTAGAAAAATTGGTTGTGCGATACTTATAAAAAAGGGAAATAGATCAAATCTTCATTCAAAGCAAAAGTTGGACACCTCAAATGCTTTGGAACTTCTTCACATTGATCTATGCAGCCCAATGAGCACTTCATCCATTGATGGTAAGACGTACGCACTTGTTATAGTTGATGGCTATACTCACTATACATGGATACTTTTCCTAGCATAAAAATGACACCTTAAAAGCTTTCATTCCTCTTGAAAAATGCATTGAAAATGAGAAGGATCTTTTAATGAAGAAAATTCATAGTGATCACAGTACTGAATTTGATGAGCCAAATTTCACTAAATTTTGTGAAGAAAATGGATACTTACACGAATTTTCAGCTCCTAAGACTCCCCAATAAAATGGGGCCGTTGAAAGGAAAAATAGAGTTTTTCAAGAACTAGCTCACGCAACACTTAATGAGTACAATATTTCTCCAACCTTTTGGGCAGAAACTATCAACACAACATGCTACATCACTAAAATGGTTTTCATTCGACCTATTTTAAAGAAAACTCCATATGAGCTCTAGTTTGGGAAAGTTCCAAATGTCGCATATCTTAGAATTTTGGTTGTAAATGCTACATATTAAATAATAGAGATCATCAATCTAAGTTTGACTCAAAATCTGATGAATGTTTCTTTTTAGGGCAGTCATCCCACAGCAAGGCCTATCATGTTTACAGTAAGCGCAAAGGAACTGTTCAAGAATCTATTCATATTATGTTTGATGAAACTAACCTCTCAATGGCCAAGGACACGTTGAGCAGAGAAAATGCAGGTATGGAAGTACCAATTGTTCTTCCTACTTCATAACTGAAATAAACCACTAAGGAAAAGGCTAGTACCAGTGAAAACTCGGTGGAATCTGAGAATGAATAGTCCAATGAAGAAGATGAATCAAAAAACAGGAAGTGCAAAGATGCTTCCAGCAATCCATTAGATTCAATTATTGAAAATTCATAGGATGGAATCACTACCAGATGTCATGTCAAAGCACTTAGCGCACAAAAATCCAACTACATCCTTATCTCTCAATTTGAGCCTAAGAATATTGAAAAAGCTCTAAAAGATGTGGCTTAGATTCTTCTATGAAAGAAGAACTTGCTCAATTTGAGAAAAAAAAAGTATGGAAGCTAGTTGTAAGGCCTTTCAACCACTTTGCAATTGGAACCAAATGGGTATTTCGCAACAAGCTTGATGAGTCTGGAAGGGTAACTAGGAACAATGCTAGACTTGTGGCCAAAGGCTACAGTCAAGAAGAAGGCATTGACTACGATGAAACATTTGCTCCAGTAGCAAGGTTAGAATCTACTAAAATGCTACTTGCATTTGCATTTTTTAAAAGATTCACATTATTTTAAATGGACGTAAAGAGCACTTTCCTAAATAGATTTATCAAAGAAGAAGTTCATGTCAAACAACCACCTGGATTTGAAAATCCAAAATTTCCAAATCATGTGTTCAAACTTGAAAAGGCCTTTTACGGACCAAACTAGGCTCCTTGAGCCTAGTATGAAAGGCTGAGTAATTTTCTTATTAACAATGGTTTTACAATCGAGATCTTCGATACCACCATATTTATTAAAAATAATGATTGCGACATCCTCATTGTTCAAATTTACGTTGATGATATCATTTTCGGTGCTACTAATGATCTTCTTTGTCAAGAATTCACCAAGAACATGTATCAGGAATTTGAAATGAGCTTAATGGGAGAACTCACTTTTTCTTGCAACGGCAAGTTGAATAAACAATTGAGGGAATCTTCATCTCTCAAGAAAAGTATACTAGAGAAATCTTAAAGATATTTGCAATGGCGAAAAGCAAGGCTGCTTCCATACCTATGAGCATAGTTTTTCTAAATAGTCACGAGGGTCAGAACGGAGGCCACCGTTCCAGTTTTATTGCATTGTAGTAGCCTTGTCACGGCTGATACATAAATGTTTTGCTTAAAATAATGAAAAAAATTCCAAAAACAAAATCTAAAAAATATTAGAATATGTAAAAATGTCTATTAGTGCCTATATTAATAATTAAAAAAATTATTAGTGCCTATATTAAAAATTTTTCTTTAAATTAATATGGTATTGAATTTTGATTTTATAGAACAACATAAATACATTTGAAGAAGGTAGGAGAAAATGCAAAATGATAAGAGGCATTTAAAGATATCAATGCAATGTAATCCGCTCCTTCTTCAAAATCATCACAACTTCTTCTAAATTGTATCAAGAACATAATCATAAATATTCCTACTTTTTCACTATAGTAACAATATTCCTAAATATTGCCCGAAAATGTTTCCCTCGCATGCTTCATATGGAGTTGGGAGTTTCAATAATACACTAACAAACAAATTGTAGTAACTTCAATGATACACTAACAAACAAATTATGATTGCTTTTTAGAAACATCTTAATTGGTGTGGCAAAACCATGGGTTGCATACTTCAAGCAATATTTTATGATATTCCTTATATTTAGTCCCACCTCTTAGTCTTCTTCTTCTTACAAAAGCAAATAGACCAAAGATGCACTCTTCTGCAACTCTCCTTCTCTACACCTCTTCTCTAATTTCCAATCTCAAAAAGACATCGTTAAGCATCATCAATCACTCCCTACTTGCAAAGCCATTCTTCTCTCAATAGAAAAATGCATAGCATAAGATTTTTCCTCCAAAATCGGTCTGTTCCGTTCCATTCCACAGTTTCAGGCCGAAAAACGATTTGACACACAGTTTCGGCCGATTTCATCATATATTCAGCAAAAATGAGAAGAGGCCTTTTTGTACCGTCTCAATGGAATGGTACCTACCGTTCACATTCCATTCCAGCCATTCCTACAAAATATTGCCATTTCAGCGAACCATGCCTATGAGTTCTCATACCAAACTAACACTAGATCAAGAAAGTAAAAGTGTAGATAAGAAAGTCTACAAAGCTATAATTGATAGCTTGTTATATCTCACTGCAAGTCGACCATATATAATATTCTCTACATGTCTTTGTGCTCAATTCTAGTTTAATCCAAAAGAACCCATGTTAGTGCTATTAAAGAATTTTTAGATATCCAAATAGAGCGTGTGATTATGATCTCTGGTACCCTTGCTATGACAATTTGGCTTATATGGATACTCTAATGCGGATTTTGCTATATGTAAACTAGACAGGAAAGTACAAGTGGTGTTTGTTAACTTCTTGGTAAGTGCCTTATGGCCTGGATGTACAAAAAGCAAAGCATTGTTGCTCTTTCGACAACCGAAGCTGAATATATGGCCTTGGCCACATGCTGTTCCCAGGTACTCTCGATAAAGCATGCTCTTTCTAATTTTGGTTTGCATGGTAGCATTGTATCTATTTTTTGTGATAACATCAGTGCCATAAATGTCTAAAAAAATCTTGTCTTGCACTCATGCATTAAGTACATTGAGGTTAAATATCATTTTTTTCATCATCATGTGCAAAAAGGAAATATTTCAATTGAATTTGTGTGAATGCATAAGCAACTCGCAGACATCTTCACGAAGGCATTGGATGAAGAACAATTTTATGCATTAAGGACTAGGTTGGGAATTTTGCCTAAATCCTAATTTGGTGGGATAATGTGATGTTTATGGAAACCCAAGAGGCCTTCTTCAACCAACTCCTATCTTATTTAAATTTATTTCCACTAATTGAATTTCCTTCCATGATTATGCTGCACTTTCCAACCTAAGCATGTTCTCCAAAATCCATGCCATTATTAGCTGATTTTCTCTGCTGTGCACAACTGTTTGTCATCACCGCCTCATCTATATCCAACCAAACCCTCGAACCTTTCCACACTACGACAACCCACAAATAGAAAACCCATTCAGACCTTCATTCTTCCAAGAGAAGCAGAGGACCTGACTCTGATGATGCCACTTTGGTCGAAGTTGTCCCTGCTCTCATGATCCTCAAATGGTACTCTGATTCCATCAATGTCTCCTTCAAATCTGCGGTATCTGGGGAACAAAGGGCTGCTGACAAAATAGGTGTGGAGTTCGCTGACACAGTCATCTCTAATGGTCTTGTCCCTCACTTACCTAAAAACTCTGAGAACTCAGGTTAGCTTTCTCACACATCCCCTGTTAATGCCTCTGAAGTTACTGATTGGCATTTTTCAAACTTTCTTTTGAACTTAAGTTTGGCTCTGAATTCGCTGAAAAACCTTCTTATGACAACATCTCTAAACTGAAATTGAATAGGGGTCATTACATCAATTTTGAGGATCTTGCTCCTTCTTGTTATTGATTAGGTTGTAGGATTGTCATGAGACAACCTCATGAAAGTAGCTAAAGTGTCTTACCTACTTTTAGTAAAATTTTTCTATGCCAATCCCACTTATGCTGAAATAGAAATGGAAATCATTCTTGCGTGTTATGTGTTTGGAAAAAGAGTTTTACTTACCTTTTAAAAAATAAACCTTTTTTTTAACTTGCCAAATCAAGGAACAAAATTTTTCAACTTTGGTGATCTTCATGGGTTTGATGTTTCCTTTTCTGAGGTCAAAATGTTATTTTGGAATGGGCGTCAATTTAAGCTCTCTGGTGGTGTTGGTTTGAAAAACATGCATGTGGCCCATATTCTCTTATGCAAACTTATCTCTTCCACCATTCTTTCCGGACCGGTATCCAGTGGTGGTCACACCACCAACTTAAACTCCATGAATCTGTATCTTATGGCCAAAGCTATTAAGTAGGAACCAATTAACTTGGGCTTCATTCAAATATATGGTCTACTCCTTAAATTATCCAAGAAAAAACTTGCCCTATTCAGCGCTTCTTCTGCCATGAAGGTATTTTCCTCCCTAATGCTTGGCTAGAATGTGTTCATGACCACAAGTACATCACCATGGCTAGCCTAAAAAATATGAAAATCCTTCATTTTGCCACTCATGGATGGTACAAACCTGAGCCCAAACCTAGTGTTGATTCTGCTACTCCCAAGTCCTGCAAAGGCAAAGAGAAAATCATCCTGAGCTCTCTGACTCTGACAGTTCCAGTCCCTCACCTGCTTCTTCTTTTGGTCAGTGCCCACGATGCCTATAGGATCAATAGGACAAGTTTGTGGATTCCAAGTGGATGACATCACTTCCACCTTTCTTTTATGACATCTGCTATAACTACTATTGTCTCCACTCTGGAATCTTTCTCTGCTAAGGTGGACATGCTGGAATGAAAACTAAGCAAGCTTAAGGAACATGTGAAGAAGCTCAGCAAGAAGCATACCTAACCCTTTTTATGAGGGGAAGAAGCCAGCCACATGCACTCATGTCTGCACTCGCTCATTTTTAAACTTTTTTAATAACACTCTTTATTTATTTTGCAATGAATTTTTTTTATGTAGACACTCGGACTTCAATGATGCTACTATTGGTTTATGGTTGGTTTTGAACTTGCATTTTTACCGATCTTATGATGCTATTGTTGGTTGTTTGATATCTATGATTGGTTTACTGATGTTCATGTCATGCTAACTTTTGTAATCCCTTAGTTAGGTTAATATATAATAGCCTTTGTTGCTATGCTATTACTGTGTATATGCCATATTAGCTAGGGAGAGATCCATCTATGATCTCCATACACATATTCCTGTGCATCTAGTTAGGGGAGCATCCAATCAGGGAGAGCTCTACACACTTTATCAAACTAGGTGATATCTTTCCTCAACTCGTGCCTTTCAACATTCGTGTCATCATCAAAAGGGGAAGATTGTTAAGCATTCGGATCCAGTCAGTTGATGAAGTACTAGTTTTGGGGGTAAAAGTTTAGTTCTTGACATTGAGTGACAATCCCAAGTTAAAGCTCCGACAATAGTTGCTCCAAGAGTTCTAGCTAAAGCTCTCCAGTGTCAAATCTGATCTGGCTGATTTTAGCTGCATATTATTGGTCACCCATCTGGGATCATCTGTTTGCTTTCCTTTGAAAACGGTCCTCGCGGATGATTTCTTGCCCTTCCTTGTTTTCATATCTGTCAAAATTGAAGAAGTTTATTATTTTGCACTTTAATATTAATAATATTTTGACAAGATTAAAAATCCTAAGTAGGAGCTTAGGCAGTGGAGTAGGCTTCTCGAACCACTATAAATTACTATGTCACTTTACTTTCGCACTTTACATTTTTTTTTGTCAAATTCCTTACTAGTTTCATTGAGTTCCAGTAAGTTTAATTCATAAAAAGAAGAATTAGTCATTATATTCCTCTATACACCCATTCACCCCCTCTCGTTGCATTTTAGGGTGTAAAAAAGGATTGACTTAGGAGCCAAATTATCCGACTCGAGATCAGAATGATTTCATCTACCGAAAAGGCACCAGAATGATTTCATCTGCTAGGAAGGCATCTTGAGGGTAACCCAGATTATGCCACATAGGCATCCAAGAGTGGTGAACTTTGTATTATAAATATTGCCACCATCGTAATTGACACAAGCAAGATTGTACTCTGTATTGTTCACGAGCTCGCGAGCTCCCATTTCAACGTATATCCTTTCCTGTTTACAAAATTTCATTTACATCTTAAGATAGTCTTAACTAATCGTGTATCTATAACCTACGAGCAGAAATAATATCAATTCAACATAGACCTATATTAAATATCATTCTTACCCTCGCATCAGATACTATTCCATGAGAAGCTATAATCACCTATGATGGATAATCTCGATATTTACAAAAGAGATTGTGAAAAATACTATATCGATTTCTATCCCATTTGCGCAACTAAATTCTTATGTAAAAATATCTGACAATGATAATGAAGTGGGATGGCCATAGGCCAAGGTAGATCTTCATGCATCAGATTTTGGGTAAAGAGCTTTTAATACTCTAAAGGTGAAGGTAAGGCAAAATAATCAAAATTGTAGTGAAAAAAAATATTAAATTACATTCATCAACCATGAATTATTAGTCTAAACCTTCAAGGATCACCATATGAGCATAAATCTAGATTTGAAGGTGAGAAAATTATCTTGATCCAATGAAAGATCAATTCAGTAGTGAGGATGCTTCCAATAACCGACACTTGGTCTTCAATCTTTGATCAACACTTGATCTCCTTAAATGGTCCAATTCAATGCTTGATCTTCCCAAACACTTCAAAGGAAATCTTGATCTTCTTTCGAGTTTTCAAAGAATTAAAAGTTTTTCCCCAAAACTCCTCAAGATCGTGAGTTCCTTTGCATAAACTAACATTGGATTTATGAATCTCTTAGGTGGATTCACACTTGGATGTTGCATTCATATTTCCTCTTTTGAATTCTTTTAAGTTTATGGTTAGATCTAAACTTAGAGATGAAGATCTAATGAAGAAGATGAAAAGGAAATTAGTTTTCAGATGGAGAGAGAATTTTTCAAAATTTTCAGATTTTTCTTGTTGAATTTTTGGCCAAGTTGAGGTATGAGAGGTGTGATGGTGGTTATCTATACCCTACTTGGAGTCCTAGATGGCATAGAAGTTGGAAGGAATGATCTAGATCTTTCTTTTAAATTCCGTTGGTCCATATGGTATCTAAATAGGACATTCCATGTGTTATTTTAATTAACACTTTATTCAAGATGCTATATGGTTCTCCAACTATGTATTTATGAAATTAAATTTTCTCTCTATTTTAATTCTTCTACTTGGACAATTAAAATCAACTATTGAAATTAATTGAATTAAATTAACAATTAATTTAATTAAACTAATTTGATACATCAAATTAATCGATCCGAGAAGACCCACTTTGACTTAGGTAAAATATTTTGACTTTTAGTAAAAAATCCTCTTCTTTGGCCTAAAATCGATTTAGGCGATTTCTCTCTAATTTAATTAGAGAATTTCCATTAAATTCATCTCAAGAATAATATCAAGGATGTTGTAACACCCGAGAATTTCCCAAAAAAAAAAACTCTTGAATCGTCGATTTTTAAAAAATTCATTGGATTTTAAAATCAAGCTTTGTTTTAAAACCAAAACACATTTCACATATTAAAAAATATTTCAAATCAATATGTTTCAATTCCATGTCACGTCTCAACCCAAAAATGGGCCCGAAGGATCCAATTTATAAGCCTAATACATGCCAAGACCCAACCCAATCACCTAGCCACTTTTGTTCACAAATTGGCACCAAAATTGAACTCAAAATAAAAGATAAAAGAAGGGAAATCTGCAGACTAAAGAGCAGCAGCTAGCAGCAGCATGTTTTGATGGATGGGAGTCCTTCTATCCATCCTAGCTGCCCCCTAGTTGTTGGATATTGCCTAGAGGGGCCTTGGCTTTAGGATTCTCTCAATTTTTACCCAAAATCTATCCATAAATAGACACCAAATGGACTTCAAATCGGTTGCAGAAAACTTCCAACCCTTTAACATCTTCTAGCACTTGAACACTTGCACTTCTCCATCTAGCTTAAACTAGTCATACTAAGGGGATTCTAGGAGTGTGAACTCTCGTCCAAGAACTTGGTAAGTAGCCTTTAGTCTTGAGATTTAAGAATGGTTTGTGTTATGATTCATAGAGCTTGACATAAACGTATATATGTGGTTAAAGTTATCGATTCTAAACTTAGTTCAACTACATTTCGGATATAAGCGATAAGAGGTAAGATTTATAGCATACTCTCTCCTTCAGGAGCATGATTTTCCAGCTTTCCTCTTGATTCAACGAGCATGCTTTGTATTATGGAATATGAGATGTTCTATTGTATGATTGAGCATGTAAACTTATGAGGTTTATTGCCATTCTTGCTATTCATGCTCACTATCTTGAATATGAATCTATTCCTAAACTTATTGAACCGTTCCAAACTATATACCATTGCTTGGGATTTATATTGAATATTGGACCATGGACTAAGAGGAAGAACAAGCCAAAAATTTGATTAGAAATGAAGGATATGGACAACATCGTAGGATCGGACGTTAAAATGATTCTTCAAAAATTTTCAAAACTAAAAATTTGAAATGATGTTATATATATGTTTTTACGTATTTAGGAATCTCAAAAATGAAATTTTGGATAAAAAATTTGAAAAAAATCAAAAGACAAAAAATCGGATTTAGACCCGAGAGTCAGCGCTCAAGCGCGCGTTGTTGGGCGCTCAAGCGCCGGCTCTCGGACTCAACTTCCATATTTTCCAGTAGCTAGGGTGCCCAAGCGCCTAAATGCGCGCTCAAGCGCCCAGCTATGGCCAAAGCAACTTTATTTTCCAGTAGCATAGGTGCCCAAGCTCCCATATCAGCGCTCAAGCGCCCAGCTACGGCTCAAATCATGATTTTTTTCAGTGGCACGGGCGCTCAAGCTCCCAGCTTCTGGCCAAACTTGGCGTTTCGGGCGCTCAAGTGCCCAACCCTGGTTCAATTTTGATATTTTGAGTTTTAAAATCCTATTTCTTGATATCTTGAGTCCATATCCAATCATCTTAACGTTATACAAAGTTTTGAAATGTAATCCCGCTAGTCCATGGTTGAATTTCCGAATCGATTGATTGATTGAATCCATTTAGCCTATTGAAATGTTATTGATATTAT
>JACFYI010003849.1:34745-49627 GCA_014898755.1 Handroanthus guayacan
CCCCTATCGATGATGACATCGCAGCAGCAGCTTAGGTGGACCAGATGCTCGACTCGGTGGGCCCTAGGCCAGCTCCAGTTCCACGGGAGGATTCTGAGGATGACCCGGAAGAGGAGCCCGAGGAGGATCCAGAGGAGGAGCCTACTGAGGATCCGCATCACTCGCCGGGGGCTTGAGATGGATGTGATGGAAGGCGTTTGTGAATTTTCTGTTTAACTTTTAAGTATGACTTATAAGTTAGGGAACTCTAGCTAGGACTAGCTAGACATCATTTTACCATCTAAAAATTTTATTTCAATAAGATTTGTTCCAAAGCATTTTTCGCCCCGACAAACCATTAAATCATGGCCCGTATTTTTGACCTAATAGGCCCCAATTTAATCAAGTATCTAGCCATGACTACATATAAATATATACATATCTAGGCTGGATTTTGGAGATAAAAAATCTCCCACAATCTCCAATACAATCTACCTAATACCATGGGCCTTCCTTTTCCCACAAGTATGTATTTAATGAAGGGGACTCATCCTTTGACAAGTAGCAACATCCTAAACTTTTGAAAATCTCAAAAATGCCACTCTCCTCTCTATAAATAGAAATGCTAGTGGAAGACAAGAGCTTACTCTTGCAAACAAAGCTAACTTCCTCATTGTATTCCCTCTTACAAGCACCTACATATCTTCTTAAAATCTTACCAGACTAACTCCTAAAAAGGAAAAGGAAAAATTTGGAGAATAAGCATTCTCTCATTTGGATCTTGGTAAGTTAAGTGCTAGGATATCATATTAATTTGGGGATTTACGAGGCAATTGGTTTAATATGTGTATGATCTTTGATGTTATTAGGAACATAGCTTGGAATGTAGCGGATTTGTGACTTCAATCACCAAAGTATAAACTAAGAAGAGGAGTAAGTTTATGGGTTTCCTCTGCTTGGCTATATTCTTGAAAATTCCCTAATTGGTTTCATTTTTTGATATTGATTGTGATGGTGGAATATGTGTGAATTATTAGTATATCTCTATAATTATGGACTCCATTTCTTGCCAATGATCAATATGATTTTGTGACCATCATCATTCCTCATTCAATGCCATTATAAGCTCAAGGATGGGAACCTTGAACATTCGGAAAAAAATTTGAGACAAGTGCAAGCATTGAAACTTGGACTTAATCACCATTTTCCCCTAAACTTGTAAAATAAAATTTGAGACTTAAACTCCCAAAATTTTAAATCAAAATAGCCTCATGAAATTCTGACTTCTAGACGAAATTTAAAAAAAAAAAACATGAGGTGAGCGCTTAAGCACCAATTTGGGTGTCCAATACACGCCCAAGCACCCGAGTCCAGTGAACAAAATACTATTTGAGCACCGGAGCGCCTATTGCTCATTCCAGTAGCCAAATTCTCTATTCCGGTACTCGAGCGCCTAAACACCTATTTTAGTGACCAAATTTTTATATTTCGGCTCCGTTTAATTTATTCAAGTCCATATTTCACTTCTTTAAAAACATTTTAAGACTTCAAAAAAAAAAAAATGATTTCTCCTAAGTTCGTGGTTCAATCCAAGTCATTGTTGAATTGATTTGCTATTTGGATTCGAATCCCAATTGAATTGATACATCCCAATGTGTTTATCTATTCTAAATCTATATGCATATATAATGAGGTAGGGAAGGTTCAGTAGAGACAGCTAGGCAGTATTGGACAACGGTGGGTCTCTTGGTAGACCTTTCCTAATTGGATAGTTCCGAGATAGCTTGGAGGTAGGTTGCCAAGAAAGCTAGTCCTAAGATTCATGGTCGACCATGCTGCAGTGACTATGCCTTATATATGATTGGTTCTCCTCGGGTGGCCACTCAAGGAAACTAAATTTTGGAGGGATAAGGTTTTATGTGATTTATATGATTTGAAGTTAAAGGGCAACAGATCCACTAAACATTTGTTTAAGCCTAATTTGATTCTTGGCATGCATATTGATGAGTTTTGAGCCATTTGTTTATATATAATCAATGCAATTCGATGCTTCTGAATTAAGAGATATTAAGCTTTTGATTATGATTAGCTCTCTCACTCAGGTGCTCATGAATTTCTGAATTCCACTATTATCTAATCCATTCTTTATTCTTATGCTTCTCATCAGTACCATAATCTTACTAGATTAGTGAACTCATGATTTCATTAATTACCATGCGGGGAATTGATTTGAGGTCCAAGTATTGGAGATTGGAAGCTTAGCTTATGACCTAGTCTCATTTGCTTATTTGTATTATGTCCTTTGGCAATCTTTTATACTTGCTAGCTTAGCTTTATTTTGAAATTGGGTATGTAATATAAGGAATGATATGAATTGCAAGCAATGGAATATATTTTGAGCTTTCTGTTTAGATTTAGTTTAGTTTCCTATGTGTGAGTAGCATTCCGGACCTAAGAATGGATACTCCAGAACCCTGGGACATTATAGGTGGTATCAGAGCCTAGGATAAGAAGCATTGGAGGTTTAGAATATAGCATTTTGCCTTTTATTCCTTCTTGTTGCTTTTTGTTCTTTCTTGATTTCTAACTTGTTATGTTCTTGAAATTGTGATGGGATAGATGGATCAAGGGAAGAAAAAGGTTGCAGAGTGGATGGACTCCAAGTCAAATCATAGTTCAAGCAATAGCAGTATTGGGTCTTTGAAGAAACCAAGGATAATGGACTGGGATAGGGAGATGGGAAGAAAGGAAACGAAAATCGATTATTAGCATAATGCATATACAGATTTTCATATATTACATCAAGACTATGGGAAGTGGGCTAGAGAGAAAATGGAGAAAATGGCCCCTACACATCAAGCTCAATGTGCCACTTTCAACAACATGGTGACAAGTAACTGATTGTACTTCCATCAACGGTTTAATGAAGTGATGGCCCAACTTGAGGAGATTTACAAACAACTAAATGATGCGACATTTGGTCTTGGATAGAAGCACAAGACTACATAAGTGGAGAGATCATACCGGTGTTTGAGAGACGAAAGATATAGGACTTGACTTGGATAGAGGAGCAACTAATGGCTATGGATAATGCAACACTGGAAGGCCTTGAAAACTTTATCAATGAAGAGGTTAATGGTGGCCATGAAACCAGTAGTAATGGTGGAGTTGGTGGCGGTAATGGGGGTGTTGTGAGCGAAAATGAAGGAGTTAAAGGAGTTGAAGGAGTGAGAAATGTTGGAGTTTGTAATGACCCAAAAATTCCCCTAAATATATTTTCGAAATTCTTATTTCAAAACATAAATTCTTTTTGTAATTTCAAAATGACTTCTTTCACAACCATCAAAATCTCTCAATAACGAAAATATATTGATTAATTACCCAAAAACTTTATTTTGATAAAACTCATCCCAAAATATTATTTTAACCCAATAAACCATTGGACCATAGCCCAAAATTTTTGGCCCAATGAGAAACTAGGCCCAACCTCTTGACCAAAAATATCTATCAAATATACATACATGTATATGTACAAATCCATATGGATTTTAGAAGATCAAAATCCTACCGACTACCATAAGCCTTGCTTCTTCATCTAGACAATATTTAATGAATGATATCTCATCTCTTGACAAGTGGCAATATCTCAACCCCTTGAAAATTACTCTCTTCTCTATAAATAGAAATGGTTGTGGAAGACAAATCACTTTGCATTTTCAAAAGCTATCTTCTTCCACTTCTTCCACTTTTTTCACTCAACAAATATCAAATCTACTTAAGATTTCAAGAAGACAAAAGGGAAAATTTGGAGAATAAGCATTCTCCCATTTGGTTCTTGGTAAGTTAAATGATAAAAAATCATTTTGATTTAGGGATTTAAGAGAACTTGGATTGATATTTGTAAACTTTGATATTACTAAGTGAAAACCTTGGGATATAGGAATTTGTAATTCTTAAATCATCAACTCTAAAGCTTAGGACAAAGGTAAGTTTATGGCTTTCTCTTCTTAGCTATATTCTCAAAAATTCCTCTGTTAATTTTTATTATTGATCTTGATTGTGATGATGGAATATATGTGATTTGTTGGCTTAATTCTATGATTATGGATTCTATTCTTTGCCTATGATCAATATAATTTTATGACCATCATTATTCCTTATTCAATGCCATTATGAGCTCTTGGACATTTGGGATTTCTAACACTTTTTTCCAAAAGTTGAAAATTGAATTTGGAACTTAAAAATTTAAAATCTAAATAATGAGTAGAATAAACTAAGTCTAATTTCTTCACATTTAGCCTTTTATTATTATAAGATTTTCAAAAAAAAAAAAATTACGGGCATTGAGCAGTTAAGCGCCCAAGGTCAATGGCCTCGGCCACTCTTTGGGCATTGGAGCGCCCAAATACGTGCCCAAATGCTCGAGTCCAATGAACTAAGGTACTATTTGAGTGCTAGAGCGCCCAAGCGCTTATCCCAAGAGCCCGTTTCGATGACCAAATTTTTCATTTTTGACTTTATTTAACTATTCCAAGTTCATGTTTCACTTCTTTAAAACATTTTAAAACTTCAATTTCCTAAGTCCAAGGTCTAATCCAAATCATTGTTGAATTGATTGCTATTCAAATTTGAATCCATATTAAATTGGTATAATCTTATATATTACTTCTCTTAAACAACCAATATGCATGTATAATGGGCCCGAGGAGATTCAGGAGGGACAACTATGCGGTATTGGACTGCGGTGAGCCCCCTGGTAGGCCTTTCCCAATTAGATAGTTTCGAGATAGCCTGGAGGTAGGTTGCCAAGGAAGTTAGTCCTAAGGATTGTGGTCGATCGTGCTGCGATGACTATTCCTTAATTATATTTAGTTCTCCTTGGACAGGCACTCAAGGAAGCTCAAATTTGGAGAGACAAAGGTTCCATATGTTATTACATATGGTTTATATGATTTGGTGTTATAAAGGTGACAGACTCACCAAAAATTTGTTTCGACTTATATTGATTTCCTTCATGAATAAATAAATTCTGTAGCCGCTTGATCATATATGGTTATTGGTTATATGAAAGTTTTGTGTTTTGGATTATAGTTGGCTTTCGTATGTTCATGAAGTAATGATGAGTTCTTTCATATGCTTATGAATTCCTTCAATTGGCTTATTCATTTGTAACTCCCATACTCTTCTCCTATGCCATAATCTTATTGGGTCAGTGGACTCATGATTTCATTAATTGCCATGTAAGGAATTGATTTCAAGTCCAAGAAGCTGGCCTTTGGAAGCTTTGTTTGTGATCTAGTCTTGTTTGCTTTTTTGCGTATTGTAATTTGGAGTATTTTGATATTTGCTTTAGCTTAGCTCCATTTTGAATATGGGTATGTAATATAAGGAACGATATAAATTGCAAGCAATGGAATATGTTTTGAGATTTTGTTTGGATTTAGTTTAGTTCCCTACATGTGGGTAGCGTTCCGTACCTTGGGGCGGATGCTCTAGGATCCCGCGGCGTTACAGAGTTAATGGGAATAATACTGATCGCAACGGAGAAGATGAGGAAAAACTGGAAGAGGATCCCAATTATGTAGCTAGTGATTGATTTAGATTTGTAGTATGTATATGAGTGTGTAAATATAAGTGACTTGATGAAGTTCTTTTTCTTTTCTTTTAGCTAGGCATGGTAGGAGTTGTATGTAGCAACTCATATTTTGTATTAGCTAAGGATGCGATGAATCATTCCTAGATATGCCAGAAGATGGCCACGGTTAGATAGCCATCTTGATTTTTGATAACTTTTGTAAAAATGGCTTTATAACCACACATTTTACCTTATGTACCCAAGAGTATAAATGATACGAATTGGGTATTGAGTATTTCTTGTCTTGAGTTCCCTTTTGATTTTATATCTATGATTTGTCCTTTTGAGCATTTGAGATATATAAGAACTTCTTAAGATATTAACAAGACCCTTGATAATGTTTCGGTTTATTATGGCTTGTACTGGGAATACATAATCCAACGAACTCCCTATGAAGCAGGGAAGACCAAGACAAGTATTGTTCGAAGAATTTAGGATGCCTGAGACTTCTAATAATTTCGAAAACATGATACCCCAAAAAGAGCCTTGTGTGTAGGATCCCTATGCTCAAAATGAACCTCAAGAACGATCGCCATCGAGAAACGAGCCTATGACCGAACAACTTTTCACCTTACTTCGACAGGCTCTAAACCAAAGTTGACAGCAGGGTAATCAGGAACATAGACAGGGGGGAGATCCTGATGATAAGATACTAACCCAATTCTTGAGACTTACTTTGCCCAGGTTCAAGGGTAAACCTGAGGATCAAAAGTTCAAGTTCTGGTTAATGGAAATAAAAGAAAATTTTCAAGTATTAAATATACAGGTCCGCAGAAGGTAAAGTATGCTATATCTCTATTTGAGGAGGTCGCATGACATTTGGTGGAAGATAATAAAACAAAAATAGGAAAGAGAGAGCTTAGAAAGAACTTGGAAAGAGTTTATGAGAGAATTTCTGAAGAAATATAGCCCTCAGGTGGTGTGGGACACAAGGGAAAAAAAGTTTATAAATTTGACTCAAGGAACTCTCACTGTATCCAAATACAAGGCTGAGCATAATCGATTGATACAATATGCACCTCATATTCTAGAGAATAAAGAGAGACGCAAGAAGTAGTTTGGGGAAAGCCTTACCCCCGAATTGAGGCGAGCTACGGCCATCGAACAACCCCAGAATTATGATAATGCTGTGGAAATAGCTATGGAACTGGAGGTGGAGTTTCAAGAACTCCAAAAAATAGGTGAGAAAAGAAAGGGTAGATGGCCAGGAAAATCCAACTAGGACAAAGAAAAGAAGAGTTTCTATGGGAAGAAATATAAAATGATGACAGGGAGTTCAATGCAGGCAAGTAATAAGGGTAAGGCTCCAACAACATCCTAAAAGGGAAATTGTGGTTTTTGCGAAGGCAATAATCATATGAAAGACTAGTGTTGGTGGAAACAAGAAAAATGTATAGTCTATGGAAGTGCCCAACACTTAATGAAAGATTGCCCAAAGTACCGCAAGAATATCATTTCTAGAGCCCTGAACCAGTAGCCACAGAATGCCACTAGGCATCCCAAAGTAAAGGCTCGAGCTTTTACATTGACAGGAGAGGAAAGGATAAATCCTACCCAGGTGATGCAAGGTAAAGTCCTAATCCGGCATTATATCTACAAAGCTTTACTTGACCATGGTGCAACACATTTTTTCATTTCAATTAGTTGTGCAAAAAGAATAGGCCTTGTTTCGAAAAATATGGAGATCTCTTATGAGATTTATACTCCAGTAGGGAAATATTACGAGACTTATATAAGATACCCAGAGTGCTTTGTAGTTATAGAAAATCATAAATTTGTAGCAGATTTCATCGAACTACCAATCCAGGACTATGATCTTATCCTGGGAATTGATTGGCTATATCAGGATCAAGTAGTAGTGGACTATTTTTCTAAAATAGTCAAGCTAGGTACCAGAGTTGGAGTTCTTACTGACGGCACAAACACCATTTCTATCATAAAAGCCAGAAGGATTATAAAAAAAAAGGGGATAAGGATTTCTGACTATCTAATTAACAAAACTCAAGACAAGGTTGAGATAAAGGACGTTGAGGTGGTAAATGAGTTTCTGAAGGTGTTTTTTAATAAGTTAAATTCACAAAATTGAATTCGTGATTGAAACCATTCCTGGGGTAGTGCCATTCTCAAAAACTAAAGGCGAAAATTAGGCTAAAATAAAATAAAACGCAGTGGAAATACACATTCATCACCATGAATAAAAGCCTAAATCTTCATAAGATCCTCATATGAGTCTAGAATTTACATTAGAGAAGAGAAAACCAACCTTTGATGCCTCTAAAACAAGCTTGACCGAACACTTTTCAAGAAATCCGAATAGGTGGATCTCTTCTTGAATTGATGTTTGATCTTCTCCAAAACTTGATCTTCACCAACTATTGATGATTCCAATCCAATTCTCTAATTAGATCTTCAAATCTCCCAAGGAATGATTAAGAAAAATGAAGAACTCCTTTAAAAACTTGATGAAAACCGTAAGTTGCCCTTTAAAAGTGTGATCAACTTTTAATCAACAAGTTTCAAGTGAAATCACACATCTAATAATAGATCCACTCTTCCTCTTTGATTATCACTTAAGATCTATATATGCTTAGAGTCTAGATCTATGTATAAATCTAAGAGAGAATTTGAGAGATAAAGATAGAAAACTTAGAGGGAAAAATTTTCAGATTCACATGGAGTGTGTGAGAGGTGTTTATCACATAGTATTTAAAGTGTGATCCTTGCCAACTTGTATACTTATTTGGCAATGCAGTTTTGGAGGGAGGAATCTAGATTCTTCTCTTCAAAATATCTTAGCCTACATGACATTTAAGTTGCAATCTATATGGCATTTTTAATTAACAATTAATTAAAGTGCTACATAGATTCTAATTAACTTTAAATACCTATTTTATTTTCCCTCCAATCTTAAATTATCTTCTTGAATCATTTAATTCAATTATTGAAATTAGCTGAATCAAATTAACCATTAATTCAATTAGAATAATTTGACTCTTCAAATTAATCTCTTCAAGAATATCAATTTTGACTTTGGTCAAATATTTTTACTTTTAGTCAAATCTCTCCTTATTTACCTAAATTTAATTTAGACATTTTTTTTCTAATCCAATTAGAGAATTTTCACTTAGATTCATACCGTGACCAAATCAAGGAAGGCATGTGACCCATTAGGCTCATCAATTAATTAAACATGGGCTTGTAACTTTTATGATTTGCGATTAATTAAACTATTTAATTAATCACTTATGGAATTAACCTTTATTAATTCTATAGTACCCAATCTCCATAGTCGATATCTAACTACATGCCTATGGAGCCCAATTATTGGTGAATTAATTGTGGTACGAACCTCATCTACTTACGTGTGCCGTGCAAATACGGTCCCTTCGTTTTCCATCTCCCAATTATGGCCTAGGGTTAAGACATTTTTGGCATCCCTAATAGCCTAATAACTATGCATCTATTCATAATTATTGATTCGTTTGTGTCCTTAACTTTGGAAACTCCTTTTCAAATCGAGACATCACCTTGCGCAATGATTTTCTTGAATTGAATCATCATTAAAAGTATAGGGGACATACTCGTTCATCAAGACGAGAAAACGGATCCTTTCTTAGAACTCCTAAACCTCTATGTGTAGATAACTTGTACCCAACGTGCACCTCATGTGATCTGCTAATCAGTGATTGAGATGCACATCAAAGAATAAGGATCTACCATAATGTTACTATGGTCCCTCAAATTTAAAGACTAATTATATGCATTATCGTAAGATAGAGAATAATCCATCACCAAATGCCACTACGATCTCATGGAATTCTCTATATTGGATATCTCAGTAAACTTGTTCTTCTAACAAGTATCCACTAGCATGCATCGGAGTCAACTACATCGATTATCTATGAAATGGGATAATGATTCAACTCCTTAAGTCATGCATCAATAATGTAAGTTTATCTGAATCCAAGATGCCCTCGTATCAAGGATTCTATGACTTGAAGAGTTTAAGATCAAGACATCTAGAGACTAATTTTATGATCACCATCATATACACCGAGCCTCATAGCCTTTTATGATCTCAAGGACGTCTTCCACATTGATTGTTGATGAGACAATTTACGAAGATATGAAGAAGATGGCCATTTTATTTATATTGTAAAAATAAGATTGTTTACTGAAGAGCAGTAATGATAAAATCAAATATAATTGGCTGCGGGGCACTATTTTAACAAAAACCCTCTACCGAATGGCACCAACATAGTTGAAGAAGTTAAAGGATCAATTGCAAGAACTGCTTGATAAGAATTTTGTAAAACCAAGCTCTTCACCTTCGGGAGCTCCAGTCTTGTTTGTGGAAAAGAAATATGGTTCACTGAGGATGTGTATTGCACTATAGAGAATTGAATAAAGTGATTATCAAGAATAAATATCCCTTACCCCACATCGATGAGTTATTTGATCACCTTCAGGGGTCTGCAATATACGTTAAATTGGATTTATGACAGGGGTATTATCAGCTAAAAATACAAGAAGTAGATATTTCAAAAACTATGTTCAATTTCTATTATGGGCATTTTGAGTTTTTGGTAATGCCTTTCAGGTTGACAAATGCTCCTGCAGCATTCATAGATCTAATGCATTGAGTTTTTTTGCCCATACCTCGATTGTTTCGTTGTGATATTTATCAATGATATTTTTATATTTTTCCAACTCAGAAAAGGAGCACGAAGGATATTTGTAGATTGTTCTTCAAAACCTAAAGGAACATCAGCTATATGCAAAATTTAGTAAATGTGAGTTGCTGATTGACAAAAGTGACCTTTCTAGGGCATATAATATCTCAGAATGGACTTGAGGTAGATCCAGAAAAGGTCAAGGCAGTTTTCAACTGGAAAAGACCTGAGACCATTACTAAAATAAGGAGTTTTCTGGGTTTAGCTGAATACTATCGGAAATTCATCCAGAACTTTTCTAAACTGATTTGACCACTCACTAGATTGACCCAAAAGAATCAATTATTTGTGTGGGATCATTAATGTAAGGAAAGCTTCTTGGAGCTAAAGAAGAGATCAACAATAGCTCCAATACTCACACTACCTGACAGGTCAGAAGAGTTCACTGCATATATAGAAAGGCAAAATAATCACATATGCTTCAAGGAAACTAAAAAATCATGAGCTAAATTATTCCACTGATGATCTAGAGCCGACTACAATAGTCGTTGCCTTAGCAAAATGGCATCATTACTTGTAGGGGGTAAGAATAGAAATTTATTTGGATCACAAGAGCTTGAAGTACCTTTTCAATCAGAAAAACTTGAATCTGAGACAATGACGATGGATGGAATTCTTGGAGGACTATGATTTCAAGATCACTTATGATGTGACACCCCAAGAATTCCCCAAAAATAAAAATTTTGAATCATCGATTTATCGAAAATTTATTTGATTTCAAAATCAAATGTCATTTTAAAATCAAAACACGTTTCATACACCCGAAAATATTTTGAACAATACGTTTCAATGTTATGTCACGTCTCGACCAAAAAATAAGCCAAAATGACCCGATTTATAAGCCCAAGACAAGCCAAAGACCTAGCCCAACCCATAGCCACTTTTGTTGACCAATTGGAATCCAAAAATAAAAGAAAAAGTGAAAGGAAATCTGAACCAAAGGGCCAACCATAGCAGCAGATTTCAGCAACAAGATGGATGGATTTTCCGTCCATCTATCCATCCTATGTAGTCAAGTAGCCACCTACATACCACCTCTATGTATTGGATATTGTTTTGGAGGGTTTAAACTTTTGGATTCTTTCATTTCGGCCCCAAGTTTCTCCTATAAATAAGCTCATTTGGTTCACAAAGAATTCTGCAGAAAAACTCAGGTCTCAAACATATTTTTTCATTCTCTTCCCTTTTAAAACCGGTAGCATTATAGGTTCCTTGGGGGTAAACACTCAACCTAGACACTTGGTAAGTGGCCTAAAGCTTGTGTTTAAAGATTGGTTAAGTGATGTGTATATATATATATAATAGTGTTTAACATGAATGTATATATATGATTATAGGTGTGATTATAAGCTTGGATCGATCTTATTTACGGGTTTAAGTTACAAAGAGGTAAGACTTATAGTATCTTCTCCTTTCCATGAGCATGTATTTCAGTTTTTCCCTCTGTTGATCAAGCATGCTTTGAGTACTTGATGTTATTGACATGTTGAGCATGAGAATCTATATTGTTGTCTTGTTATACTTGCAAAATCTATGCTCAACTCTTGAATATGTTAATCCCTTACTTAATGATTCATCCTAAACTCTTGTACCAATACTTGGGATTGAATATTGAATGATAGACAATGGATTAAAAGGAGAAACGAACTAAGAACGATTGAAAAACTGGTGATAAGGACAAAATCGTATATTTTGACGTTGAAACGATCTCTCAAAAAATTTTGAAACCAAAACCTGAAATGATATTTTATAAATATTTTTACATATCTAAGAACCTCAAAAATATATTTTTGGATAAAAATTCAAAGAAAATCAAAAGATGAAAAATCAGATTTCAATCCGAGAGTGAGCGCTCAAGCGCAGAAATTACTGTTCACTGATGCCCAAGTGCCCAGCTCTCTGTCCACAATTTGTGTTTTGGGCGCTTAGGCACCGGTTTCAGCACCCAAGTGCCCGGTCTCGGTCCAAACTTGTGTTCTTGAGTTGTAAAATCCTATTTCTTGATATCTTGAGTCCGTAGCCAATCATTTTGACATAACAAGTTTTAAAACGTAATCCCACTAGTCCATAGTCTAATTTTCGAAACGATCGATTGATTGAATACATTGGGCCAATCGACTCATGACCCCATTTAACATGTAGGTTCTTAAATCATGAACTTATGAATGATTGGAGCTCATGATGGATTATATAGCTTGTTGGATTTGTAAACTCTATTATATTTTGGTTTAGCCTATCATTTCGAAACTTCTGGACTTATATTTGTATTTTGGAACGACATCATATTTTGGACTTATGCAATGTATAGAATATGGGATTATATTGATAAGTTAAATTGTTCTATGTAATTTTGGACAGTTTGATATGTAGCTATACATTTTGGGAATTAGTTTGGATCGTTTAATGGATTTTATGAATTTAGCTTGAAAGATTATGCTGCATTAAGTTTCTGATAGTTTTGGAATAATTATCCGTCTAGGAGTAGCTCTCCGATTTTTGAGGTGAAATGCTACTGAAATTTAGGGCGTTACAGATGGTATCAGAGCCATCATTAGTCAATTGGAGCTAAGTGCTATGGGGGCAAAGTGCTACGCATATAGGAGCCATCTCTTGAGCCTACGGGAAAAACTGCTACATGCACAGGAGCCACCTCTTGAGCCCGTAGGAACCACTTCTAGAGTCCCAATACCCGATGGGCAGTCCTAGGCCAGTATAGCGCGATACCGTAATCAGATTCTCAGGATAAGAACTTCTTTGGACTCATATCATAGGATTAGACTGGATTAAGTTATGATCATTTGATATGATAGGTAATGTTTAAATATATCGAATCGCAATTGGGAGGCCTACCAATTCACGAACTACTATATTTATGCGCTAGCCATTCGATTTTAGGAAAGATGTTATAAGCGTGAATATGCCGTTGAATTGTTTTGGATTAGATATCGACCCTAGTGACCTTAGGAAGAGATAGACAAAGGAATGAAGCTTTGAACATAGAATTTAGAAAATATTTGTGATAAGATAAGATCCGTTAATATATTCACAATTTTTCCTAGCCATTTGCGACTGTTGGTAATATTGTTGATAGGATGGACCGGGGAAAAATGAAAATTAACTAGAATGAAGGAGTCGGAATTTAGTCCTAATTGGGGGGACAGTCAAAAAAATGAATGAGCTGGACTGTAATAAGGAATTAAAGGAAAAACATGATACGCTAGTTTGGATTGAGAGACAGCTAGCAGGGAGAGACGAGATTAAGTGGATCAATGCAAAAAATATTGGGAATGTTGTCGGAGTAAATACTGGATATGAAAACAAAGAGACAAAGGATCCTAATTAAGTTAAGATTGATTAGAAATTGAAATCTTAAACCCATCTATATATATATGTGTTAGGAATTTTGGTGCACAAGTACTTGAGAGTGACGATCTCAATTATGTCAAATTTTTATAGAGCCTAGTAGTAATTAAGATAATGAAAACTAGACATGATGTGGTAGTGGTTATATGACCATTTCCTTTGCTCATTTTATAATGTGAACTAGTAACCAAGCTTTTGGCTAATTGATAAGGAATATTTTGGACTTAATAAACATGGGATTTTAGCATTGTCGATCTTGAGCCGTGATGGTTTATTTTTGGTGGCGATAGAATTATGAACCTTTGAGATAATAGAACTTTGAATTGACACTTAAAAATCTCAACGAAGTACCCAAGATAACGCAATAGGCCAAGATGAGTTTTATTCAAGAAATTAAGAATACCAGAGAATCTAAGAAAATATAGAGGGTGTCTTACCCAAGAGATGTCACGCAAGGGAACTCTCTAAGCAAGAAATGGGTATGCAACAGGATAACCATTCACCTTAATATAGCCACTTGTAAACTAATAACAATAGTCTGCTATCCTAAAATGTGCTGGTAAGGGAAAAATTTAATAGATCCATTGTTAACTATGTTTTGATATTAAACCACCCAAGTTTAGGGATAAGCTTGATAAGAAGGAAGTAGAGGTGTGATTGGGAAAGTTGTGACAAGCTTCTAAGGACTCAAACACTTGGAAACTACAGGTTAGATATGCCACTTTTCTTTTAGAAAAGGCAGTATAAGATTGGTGACATGCTATAGAGCAAATGTAGAAATAAAAAAAAGTCATATAGACTCGGAAGTATTTCGAGCAAAGTCATGAAAAAGAAAGAATTTATGAATCTGATTCAAGGATCTCTATCGATAACAGAATATGAGGATTAATATAATCAAGTGATCCAGTGTGTCTCACATATCCTGACACATGAACAGAGATTAAGGGATTAAGACCGAGCTGATGTGCTAGCAAGTAATACCTTAGTCCAAGATTTCATGCCAAGCGTTATCTAGCCTTAGAGCTGCGTATTCTTTTCTATTGTCTATATGTGTTAAACAAATAGGTTCGACTTTAGAATTGATGAAATCCGGTATAAGATTTAGAACCTATGAGAGAACCTTATGAAACTTGCATTAGGTATCCGAATTCTCTTATGATTATAGAGAATTA
>JACFYI010003849.1:55761-74059 GCA_014898755.1 Handroanthus guayacan
AGCCATGAATCTTACCGTTGTCCTATGATCGATTAAGTGAATTTTGAGTTCCGACCCTCGATTCACCTTTTGTATCAATTCCTAAAGAAGCACAAGCACCCATATAAGTCCTATATTCATGTCTAAGCTAGACTAACAAGTTTCAATCCAAGCTTACCAAGTAGTAGTGTGAAGTTCCCTAGGATTTTCCCTTAGTTTCTTCCAAACTTGTGAGCAAAAAATGTGAGTTGTGTGTGAAGTGAAGAGAGGACCGAGAGTTGAGAGGTGGTGAGAGTGTGTTGTGAAAATTTTCAGATTTTGTTGAGGAAATGTGGGGAAATTTCAAGACTCAATCTCTTTTATGGATTAAAAGTAAGCTTAGTCACTTCCTTGCTATAATTAAAGTGTGGTTTATTCTCCCAAAGCATGACTTTGCATGCTTACTCACCAAATTTCCAGAATTTTGGGCTTAAAATATCTAACATATACATATAATTTTGGCTTATTTGAGGTGTCTCTATATATATATATATACATGGGCTAAAGTTGGAAAAATCGTTGGGCCTTCGTTTGAATCAAATTGGGTCTAATTCGGATCAAAATCTCGATTAATATTGAGGCCCAATCGAGCGAAATGTATTTGGACACATAATACGTGATTTGGAATTAAAACGTTACTTGTTTTCTTGAATTCGTTTTGAATTTCCAAAATTGGCGAATTTAGAAATTTTAAGTTAAGGAAATCCGTGGGTGTCACATGAAATGTTATTTGATATTGTTAGCCATAAAACGTTATGCCTCACCGGCTTATTGGTTTATTGAATGTCCATTTCTTTTCTAAGCCATATGAATGAATGAATGTGGGCCCTGGGGAGTTTCTTCGAGATCGAACTTGGACAGTATCGGATTGTCGACTAGGACCCTCGAAATCCCTGTTTGTCGGGTAGTTCGGATGAATTTTAGAAGTAGATTTCTGAAGTGCTATCCTACGCACGTACGTTGGCTGTGCCCTGCGAATGAAGGAGCTCCTTCGAGAGTTGGAAGCATAAGCCTAAATGTTTTTATTGAAGTTATAGGGGTGATAGACCTACTAAATAGCTTGTTTCAGCCTATTGACTCGAATGTGATAACTATTTCAGATATGTACATATGTATATTGATCGTTTTGAATGTCTTGACTTGATATCCAAATCACATTCTGGTCCTATTATTTGTTATACTCATGTTTTTTGAAACTCTTATTCTCTTCTGCATGCTATAAGTTTCACTAGGTCAGTAGACTTGTGACCCTATTTAATATGTAGGTTCTTGAATCTTGAACGAATGATGATTGGAGCTCATGATAGATTGCATAGCTTGTTGGATTTGTAAACTCTATTGTATTTTGGTTTAACCTATCGTTTTGGAACTTCTGGACTTAGATTTGTATTTTGGATCGACGTCATATTTTGGGCTTATGAAATGTGTAGAATATGGGATTATATTGATAGTTAGATTGCTCTATGTAATTTTGGACAGTTTGATATGTAGCTATAAATTTTGGGGGGAAAATTGTAGTTTTTGCCCGGTAACTATGCCATTTTTCACTTAATGACCTGTATCTTTCCAAGCCGATTTACAAAAAGTGCCCGTTTTCACCGGAGCACAAAAAAGTCACCGGAAATGTGACGTGGCAATGACGTGGCACCCAAAAAGGTGATGTGGCAATGACGTGGCACCATGTCACGTCATCTTTTCCGGTGACTTTTTGGTGCTCCGGTGAAAACGGGCACTTTTTGTAAATCGGCGTAAAGATACAGGGCATAAATTGAAAATTGGAAAGATACAGGTCATTAAGTGAAAAATGGCATAGTTACAGGGCAAAAATTATCATTCTTCCAATTTTGGGAATTAGTTTGGATCGTTTGATGGATTTTACGAATTTAGCTTGAATGATTATGCTACATTAAGTTTCTGATGGTTTTGGAATGATGATCCGTCCGCGAGTAGCTCTCTAGTTTTTGGGGTGAAATGTTACTGAAATCCGAGACATTATATATGACCTTGGTAAAGCAAACGCCGTTGTTGATGCTCCGAGTCAAAATGGAAAAATAGCAAACTTGAGCATCTACCCGGAATTTCATAGTGAAATTCTAAAAGCCAAAGGAAAAGATGATTGGGTGCAAAAGCTTAGGATCAAGATGAAACTCGACTTCCGAATTGATGTAGATGGGTTGTTGCGATTTAAAGGTCGAGTATCCATTCCTGTGAGGATGAGAGAAAGAGTATTATCTGCAGCACACCAGACCAAATACTCAGTACACCCTAGAGCAACAAAAATATAGAGGGACCTAAAACAAATGTTCTGGTGGAAAGATATGAAAAGGGACGTGGCAAAATATATTCAGAAATGTCTGACATGCTAACTTGTGAAAGCGGAGCATTAAAGACCGTATAGGAAATTACAATAGCTCCCAATCTCAAGTTGGAAGTAGGACCAAATCACCATGGATTTTGTAACAAATCTCCCTATAATACGAGGAGGGCGTGACAATATATGGGTTGTGGTTGATAGGTTTATGAAGTTAGCTTATTTTTTGCTTGCCAAAACCCAGTATAATGTGAAAGAACTTGTCGAGATTTATATCAAGGAGATAATATGACTGTATGGGATTCCCCAAATTATTATCTCCGACAGGCATTCGAAATTTACAGCTAGACTTTGGAAAAGCTTGCAAGAACATCTGGGAACCAAGTTACTTTTCAGCACTGCAGCTCATTCCCAGGCTGATGATCAATCAGAAAAAGTTATTCAAATACTGGAGGATATGCTCAGGGTTTGTATCTTGAATTTTCGTGGAAATTGGGATACGTACCTGTCTTTGGCAGAATTTGCCTATAGCAACAAATATCAAGCTTCCATTCAGATGACACCTTATGAAACTTTGTGTGGCAAGAAATGTAGATCACCCATTGCATTAGGATTTGGACAAAACAAGGAGTGTTTCCAAAACGGGAAAAGTCGAACTATGGCGTGAGTTAATATATGAGGCAATTGATAAAATCCAAATAATCAAGAAGAGCATGAAAATAGCCCAAGATCGACAGAAAAGCTACACGGATAAGCGACAAAAAGATTTGGCGTTTGATGATAAGGATCAAGTGTTTCTAAAAGTCGCACCATAAAAAGGAATTCCAAGAATGGGAAAGAGTGAGAAGTTAAACCTGAGATATGTTGGACCTTTTGAAATCACTGAACGTATTGGTCCCGTGGTGTACCGACTTGATTTCCCATCAAATCTCACCAGAATTCATAACACTTTTCACTATCCCAATTATGAAAGTATCATATGGATCTTTCGTGCATAATAGAGCACTTGGATGTGCTTCTCCAAAGTGACCTAACTTATGTAGAGTAGCAAGTTCATATCCTAGATTTTCAAGTTTGTGAGTTTAGGAATCAACAGATACCCAAAGTTAAGGTTCTTTGAAGGAACCAGAAAGTCGAGCAGGCTGCTTAGGAATGTGAGGATTAAATGTGAGATAGATATCCTCATTTATTTCAATAAAGGCGCGAATCTAAGAACTAGATTCTTTTAAAGAGGAAGAATGTAACGACCCAAAAATTTTCCTAAATATATTTTTAAAATTCTTATTTTCAAAATGTAAATTCTTATCATAATGTCAAAATGACTTCTTTCAAAACCATTCAAAATCTCCTAAATGGCGAAAAGTGTATCATTTCACTCTCCGAAAATTTCATTTCGATAAGATTTGTCCCAAAGCATTTTTTGGCTGGACAAACCATTAAATCATGGTCCATATTTTCGACCTAATAGCCCCATGTTTAATCAAATATCTAGCCATGACTACATACAAATATAGACATATCTAGGATGGATTTTGGAGATAAAAAATCTCCCACAATCTTGGATACAATCTACCTAACACCATGGGCCTTTCTTTTCCCACAAGCATGCATTTAATGAAGGGGACTCATCTTTTGACAAGTGGCAACATCTTGAACTTTTGACAATTTCAAAAATACCACTCTTCCCTCTATAAATAGAAAAGGCTAGTGGAAGATAAGAGCTTACTCTTCCAAACACAGCTAACTTCCTTATTCTACTCCCTCTTACAAATACCTACTCTCATTGGCTATATTCTTGAAAATTTCCCAATTGGTTTCATTTCTTGATATTGATTATGATGATGGAATATGTATGAATTATTGGCATATTTCTATGATTATGGACTCCATTTCTTGCCAATGATCAATATGATTTTGTGACTATCATTATTTCTTATTCAATGCCATTATGAGCTTAAGGATAGGAACCCTGAACATTAGGAAAAAAATTTGAGTATTAGACCACGGTGGGTCCCCTAATAAGCCTTTCCCAATTGGATAATTCCGAGGTAACCTAGAGAGAGGTTGCCAAGGAAACTAGTCTTAATGTTCATGGTCGACCATGCTGTGGCGACTGTGCCTTAAATATGATTGGTTTTCCTCAATTGGCCACTCGAGAAACTTAAATTTTGGAGGGATAAGGTTATATGTGATTTATATGATTTGGAGTTATAAGGGCAACAAATTTACCAATCATTTGTTTCAACCTAACTTATTTCTTGTCATGCAAATCGATGAGTTTTGTGCCATTTGTTCATATGTAAAATGCATTTTGATGCTTCTGAATTGGGAAATATTAAGCTTTTGATTATAATTGGCTCTCTCACTCATGTGCTCATGAATTTCTAAATTCCACTGTTATTGTATCCATTCATTATTCTTGTACTTCTCATCAACACCATAATCTTACTGGATTAGTGGACTCATTATCTCATTAATTACCATGTAGAAAATTGATTTTAGATCCAAGTATTGGAGATTGGAAGCTTAGGTTATGATCTAGTCTCGTTTGCTTATTTGTACTATGTACTTTGGCAATTTTTTGTGCTTGCTAGCTTAGCTTTATTTTGAAATTGGGTATGTAATGTAAGGAATGACATAAATTGCAAACAGTGAAACATATTTTGAACTATCTGTCTGGATTTAGTTTAGTTCCCTATGTGTGAGTAGTGTTGCGGACCTAGGGATAAATGCTTTAGGACCCTTGGGCGCTACATAAATTAATACTACCACTTAGATTATGTGAACCAATAGGAAGAGAAAAAAGGTGTGAAAAGTGTAAAGGTGAAATCCTGAAACCTTCCACACTACTTGTTGCCCTGTGGCACTAGACATATAAATAACATTGATGGCCAAAATTTAGGGAATTAATTTCTTTCTTTTGGTCCTCAAAAGTTCCTCCCAAATTTCTCTCAAAAAACTTCTTCTTCAAGATATGCCTTCTTCTCCTCTTTTTCTGTAATACCCCATGAAACTCTAACTCCAAAAATAAAATTTTATTTCCATCTAAAAAATTTTTCCCATAAAATATTCATCTTATGATACTTTTCTAAAATATTTTCTCATTATTTTAAAATTGTTACACTCATTTAGAAAATTCTTTACTTTTCTTTAAATCACCAAATTTTTTAATATTTTTACACCTTAAATTTCTTTCTAAATTTTCAAGAAAATTTTAAAAAATTTCTTCCCTTTTTCAAACCTAAATTCGGCCATATATATATAAATGCCATAATTGAAATTTTCTTCAAAATTTCAACTCACGTGCATGGATTCTCATTGCTCCACTTTGCCTCAAGTTTGGCTCCACCTTATTTGTCCACTTTTTACAAAATCTTTCTAAATCCTTTCTCAAATCTTATACTATCTCATCAAAATCTTTAGCTTTCAAAGTCATTATCCTTCATGGCATATTATCTACCATAAAATTTTTTGAAGGAGATATTACGTAAAATTTATAATTACTCTCTACCGATTTTTCGTTAATTCACCAATTCTATTCATCGAATGTGATTCTTGTTAGAGTAGTGCCAAGTAGCTAATTAGATTTGGCTTGTAAAACTACTATTGTACATACAATCTTATTTTTCCAATGTGTATAAAATAGCCATCTTCTTCGTATTGTCTAAAATTGTCTCATCAACAATGAATATAGAAGAAGTCCTCTAAATTAATAAGGCTATGAGGTTAGATCACGCATATGATGGTGATCATGAAATTAGTCTATAGATGTCTTGATCTTAAATTCTCCAAGTCATAGAATATTTGACATAAGGACATCTTGGATTTAGATAAACGTGCACTAACAATGCATAATTCAAGGAGTTGAATTATTGTCCTGTTCCATAGGTAATCAGTGTAGTTGACATCGGTGTGCATGTTAGTAGGTGCTTGTTAGGAGAACAAGTCACTGAGAGACCCGATATATAGAATTCCACGAGATGGCCGTAGTGGCATTTGGTAATGAATTATTCTCTATCTTAAGATAGTGTATATAATTAGTTCTTAAACTTGAGGGATCATGGTAACCTTACGGTAGATCCTTGCTCTTTGATGAGTATCTCGACTACTTTCGAGCAAGTCACATGAGATGCATGTTGGGTGCAAGCTATCTATGCATAAAGATTTATTAGTCCCAAGAAAACATCCGTTTTCTCATTGTGATGAACAAGAATATCTCCTATGTTTTCTATGATGACTCGATTCACGAAAATTCTTGCACAAGGTAGTGTGTTGATTTGGAAAGAAGTTTCCAAAGTCAAGAACACAAACAAATCTATCATTAAGAATAGATGCATAGTTATTTGGCTATTAGGAATACTGAAAATATCTTAACCCTAGGCCGTAATCGAGAGATGGAAAACGGAAGACCATATTTGCACGGCACGTGTAAGTAGGTGAGGTTCGCACCATAATTAATTCACCAATAAATTTGGCTTCATGGTCTTGTGATTAGATATCGACTATGGAGATTGGATACTATAGAATTAATAGAGATTAATTTTATAGGTGATTAATTAAATGGTTTAATTAATCAAAAATCGTAAATGTTACGAATTCATGTCTAATTAATTGATGAATCTAGTGGGTTATACGCCTTCCTCGATCAAGTTACGGTATGAATCTAAGTGGAGATTCTCTAATTAGATTAGATATAATTGCCTAAATTAGATTTAGGCAAATAAGAGAGATTTTGACTAAAAGTCAAATTGGTCTTCTTGAATAGATTAATTTGAAGAGTTAAATTATTCTAATTAAATTAATCATTAATTTAATTCAATTAATTTCAATAGTTGAATTAATTAATTCAAGAAGATAAATTAAATTATGAAGGAAATAAGAATAAGTATTTAAAGTTAATTGGAATCTATTTAGTATTTTATTAATAGTTAATTAAAATGCTACATAGATTGACCAACTTGGATGCCAAGTAGGCTAAGATATTTTGAAGAGAAGAATCTAGATTCTTTCCTCCAAAACCACCTTGCCAACTAAGCATCCAAGTTGGTAAAAATCACACTTTAAATACCAAGTTATAACTACCATTTAAACAACACACAATTTTCGGCCATATGCATATTTGTAGCTAAAATTTGATTTTCCCTCCAACTCTCTTGCGTCCTCTCATATTTTGCCATAGATTCATACTTAGATCTACTCTCTAACCATAGATCTTGAGTGATAATCAAAGAAGAAGAGTGGATTACCATTAGAGATGAGAATCAACTTCACTAAGAAGATCAAAAGTTGATCAACTTCATTGTAAAGCTCATGGTCTCATCAAGTTGGGAGATTTTTTATTTTCTAGCCAATTCCTTGGGAGATTTGGAGTTTCAATCGGAGGCGTTGATCAAGATTGAATCTGATTCATCAAGATTAGAATAGATCAAGTGATTGATCAAGAAATGGGATCAATTAATTCGTTGCAAGTGAGTGTTCGGCCTAGCTTGAATATTTTGCATCAAAGGTTGGTTTTCTCTTCTCTAATTTAAATTCTAGGCTCATATGAGGATCCTTTCAAGATTTAAACATTTATTCATATTAATAAATGTTTATTTCCACTATGTTTGATTTTATTTTAAGCATAATCTTCACTTTCAAATGGTATCTAAGCCAAATCATATGAGCTAGTTTTTAGATTTGTTAAAACAATGATTCAAGTGATGAATTGATTTGGATTTAGTGATCTTGATTCAATCTAAAGAATTGGAGATCACTAGATCATGTGTGTGGCTTGGATTTATGTGATAATTGATTCTATATATTGGTTTAGCATGCTTTGAATTCAATATGATTGAATGATGGAATTGCTGATGTTGATCTTGATGTTAGATGTGGAATTGATGTTAATTATTGTAATTAATTATTTTAAAACTCTTTGGAGATCAATATACATGTATTATATTAGATCTAGTATGATTTGGGTCAAAATCTCATCAATTAGAGTATGAAAAATGTGTTGAGAACATGTTGAGTTTTATTGGAAAACCAAACACAGCTACCCCTGGGGTTTGATATGGTTTCGTGAACCAAATGGCATTCTTTTTCTTCTCCTCAATTTTCTAAATCATCTAAAATGTGTTGGAAACCTATGTTTCAAATTTGGTGATTTTTGGAGTTAACAAGAACTTTCCAAAAAATTTATGATATGCATTGCCATTCAGACCCGAAAGCTGATTACACTATGCACTGACTTGTGGAAACAAAATTGTTTCATGCTCTAATTGATGTTGTTTATGTGTTCCTTGATTTTTGGAGTCATCTTCGATGTGTTGGAAACCTCTGGTTCAAATTTTGTGATTTTTGAAATCAAGAAAAATTTATTAAAATTTTTGAAACGAGGGCTACCGATCATACTCAAGGCAAATTTTGAATCTGCCACTTGAAATTCTAATGAAGTTTTTATCCAAATTTTGATACAATTTGATCCCCCATGGTGTTTTAAATCATCTCAAGGTGTTGGTGGTTTTTAGAAACCTTTAGGTGATTTAAAACTAAGTTTAATTCCATATTTAATTGATAATTTACATTAAACAACTTCCAGTACCAAAATAGTGGCATGCGATGCACTATTTTGCATTAATTATATGTTTATGTGATGAATGCGTGATTAATTGTTATTTATTTAATTTCAAGTATTTATGTTATGGATGTTTGATGTTGAATGAATATATGGGATGATTATGAGCCTCACTAAAATGATTTTAATGAATTGATTTGTTGATTAGATTTGTAATTAAATGGGGCTTACATGCCTCCTTTTTATCTTGTAATAAGAGTAGATTTAGGATGGTGAGGTCTTCTTTTTTTCTTTTGATTGAAGGCCATGGTATGCTTTGTGATAAAAAAGAAGAAGATGAAAGAGTTCAAGACGTGAAGGCCATGTATGTATAGTGATGCATATGTAATAGATAGGATCTATTCATTTAATTACTCATCTAAATCACTAAGTAATACACTAATGGCTCTAAGTACATTATTTAATTAAAGGCTCATAATCATCCACCTTAGGAGCATGCTAGGTTTTACTTGTTTATGTCTTCCTTATCTTATGAATGTATGGTGATATATATGTAGGTTAAAGGGTTTAAATAAGCAACTTAAAACCATGAGATTTTTCAATCATAAAATCCCTCATTTAGATTGTCTAAATATTTTTCAATAATAATAATAATAATAATAATAATAATAATAATAATAATAATAAGTTTAAAATGGATTAAATTCAAAGAGTTCAATTATCCATGCCTCCCGCCAATAGATTTAAACATGTGATGCTACTGTGATTGAGGCATTGTCTCACATGTCATGGAACGCTTTGATTACGAAAAGTTGTGTTCATTTCTAAAGCCACGAGATGACACTTTTTGATATTTAAGGTTTGACATTGTCTCACGAGTCGTCGAACGTTACACGCTCAATAACTAAAAGGCATGATTGGTGGGTTATGAACTTAATATTTAGTAACATAGATGTCTCACGAGTCGTGGGTCTATTATTAATATCTTGGGGTCTTAATTCTCACTAGAAAATATGATATCCTGAATTTTCAATGAGGATGGAAAATTGATAAAATAGTGAGAGGATAACGTATGTTTTAAGTCTACAAGTGTATTTTCAAATCATTGGATACAATAGATGCTTATATTTTCTTCAATGCTTTTGTAATTTTTTGTGAAAACTCTGCGATCATGGCTAAAAACCCACTCACTGTCATCTTGGAAACTAACAAATTGATTGGTTCCAACTATCACGATTGGCTAAGAAACCTCAAAATTGTTCTTAATTCTGAAAAATGCACCTACCTTCTTGATGGAACTCCCCCGGACACCACACCAGATGATGACGAAAACACACGCAATACAATTGCGAAGGGGGTTGAAGATGATCTTTAAGCCCGATTTCTTATGTTAGCATCCATGTCCAATGAACTCCAAAAACAACATAAGAACATGAAGCATGTTGCCGAGATTTATACACAATTGCAAGAGTTGTATGGTGTGTAAACTCGGTATAAATGCTTTGTGACCTCAAAAGAGTTGTTTCAAATGAGAATGTGAGAGGGGGTGAGTATCCATGAACACGGTCTCAAGATGATTGGGCTTATTGAAAAGCTTAGCAACTTGGGTGCCATCATGGACAACGACCTTTATGTAGATTTGATAATCTAGTCTCTCCCTAAATCATAGGCAAAATTGAAGTAATGATTAACGAGTTGATGGACATGTTGGTCAATGCGGAGTCCACTATCAAGAAGGATAAACCCGTCATGCTTGCTTCCACTTCCAAGGCCCAAAAGGGTGCTAAGAAGGGAAAGAAAAAGAAGAGTTCTCTTTCAAAAGGAAAACAACAGGTAACCTAAGGGGGTGGAATAAAAAAAAAAAGGTTGATCCCAATGCCAAATACTTCTATTGTGGTGAATTAGGCCATTGGAAACGGAATTGCGAGGCATATCTTGCAAGTTTGAAAAACGATATGTTTGTTGTTGAAACCCACTTATCATTGGATTTTTTTCTTGGGTATTTGATACTGGATGTGGATCACGCCTTTACAATATGTTATAAGGGATGGAAAGAAGAAGAAAGCTTGAGGAAGAGGATATGATCCTCTTTTAGGCAATGGGGTAAGAGTTGCTACACATAGCATAGGCATTATCACTTTAGCCTTTCATTCAAATAAAATTATACTTGACTCAGTGTACTATGTGCCAAGTTTAATAAAGAACATTACTTTAGTTTCCGTTTTAGATCGTGAAAGTTTTGAATTTTCAATAAAAAATCGAAAGCTTAGTGCATATAAGAATCGTTCTTTGTGTGCACAATGTTCTTTAAAGAACGGGTTGTATTATTTAGAAGAATGTCCAATGATAATACAGGTTCATAGCAACAAACAAAAGTTAGATAATCAAAATGATGCTGTCTCTGGCATGCTAAACTTGGACATATTTCCAAGAATAAGATAAGCAAGATGGTTGCCTCTAGCTTACTTAAGCTACGTGACCTAGAGAATTTACCGACTTGTGAAAAAGGAAAGATGACCAAGGCTCCGTTTGTTTGACATCCGGAGAGATCCACTTGTTTTTTGGATTTGATCTATACGGACGTATGTGGACCATTAAAAGTTAATGCAAGGGGAGGCTTATCCTACTTCATTACCTTTATTGATGAATTTTTTTTTTCAATTCGATCACTTGTATCTTATGAAGCACAACTCCAAAGCTTTTTAGAAATTCAAAGAGTATAAGAGTAAGGTGGAAAAGCAACTCGGGCTTAGTATCAAAGCTTTTCGATCTGATTGAGGAAGAGAATACTTAAGCACCAAATTCCTAGATTATCTACAAGAGAATAGGATTCTCTCTCAATGGACTCCTCCCACTACACCTCAACTAAATGGGGTAGCCGAACAGAGAAATCGCACCTTGTTAGACATAGTACGTTCCATGATGAGTTTTACCGATATTCCTGTTTCCTTTTGGGGTTATGGTATAGAAATGGCGGTGAAGCTACTAAATATAGTTCCTACAAAGTCGGTGTCTAAAACACCATATGAGATATGGTATGGCAAAGCACCCTCATATTCTTATCTAAGGATTTGAGGTTCTCCCACTTACATGAAACAGATAAATGGAGATAAGTTGGATAGTCGATTTACCTTGTGCAAGTTTGTGAGATACCTTAGAGGGTCTATGGTTTATTATTTTCATGATCACTTGGAACAAAAGATATTTGTTTCAAGAATGCTACCTTTGGAAAAGGGAATTTCTATTAGATAGAAAAGGCATTGCTATCGAACTCGATAAAGTTCGAAATGATCAAACGATCCCACAGACAGTAGAAGCAAATAAACGTGAAATGCCTATTGCTACACAACTTCTTAGAAGGTCGGAACATGTCAAGAAGCAGCCCCGAAAGGTTTGGATTTCTTCATAAGACGAGCTAGATAGATCTTGATCAAAAAACTTACAAGGAAGCTATGTCAGATATAGATTCGGGACATTGGCTTGTAGCTATGAAATTTGAAATGGACTTTATACACTCTAATAAGGTATGGACCTTAGTAGATCCACCAGAAGATATAGTACCCATTGGTTGCAAGTGGATTTATGAGCAGAAGCTTGGAGCAAATGGAGAGGTAACCACCTATACGGCCAGACTAGTGGCAAGAGGACATACTCAAAGATCAGGAATGGACTTTGAAAAAACTTTTTTACCATGGCTATGCCTAAATCCATTAGGATAAAGCTTTCCTTAGCTGCATATTATGACTATGAGATATGGCAAATGGATGTGAAGACCGTATTTCTCAATGGCAACATTGACAAGAAAATTTACATGAAGCAACCAGAATGCTTTATATCCAGTAGGAGTGGGCTAATGCTTTGCAAACTCCAAAGGTCCATCCATGGACTTAAACAGGCATTCCAAAATTGGTACATACATTTTGATAAGACAGTCAAAGACATAAAAAATGTGTATGAACCATGTGTATACAAGAAAGTTAGTGGGAGTTCCATTCAATTTCTAGTGCTTTATGTGGTTGACATTCTTCTCATTGGAAATGATAAAGAAATATTAGAGTGCACTAAAGCATGGTTATCTCTGTAATTCTCCTTGAAAGATTTGGGAGAAGAATCTTTCGTATTAGGAATATGGATCTACACAGTTAGATAAAAAAGGATGCCTGACCTCTCCCCTGTATATAGATAAAATACTAAAGAGGTTTATGAATCCAAGAAAGGATTTTTGCCTATTAGACATCGATTATATCTTTCTAAGTCCATGGCCCCAAAAATCGAAGAAGAGAGACGTAAGATATCTAATGTACCTTATGCCTCCTCTATTGAAAGTATAATGTATGCAATGCTATGTATGAGACCGGATGTAGTGTATGCTCTAAGTGTTACGAGCTACTTTTAATCCAATCCCGATTAAAGTCACTAGAGTGCTGCAAAAATAATCCTAAAATACTTGAGAAGGACTAAGGACTTGTTTCTAGTTTATGGCATTGCAAAATTGAAACTTGAAGGGTTTATGGATTCTAGTTTCTATTCTGATATAGAGATAGTAAATCCATTTTTGGGTCTATATTTTGCCTTAATGGCAGCGCAGTTAGTTGGAAAAGTTCCAAAAAAGAAACCAAGCTGACTCAACCACTGAGACGGAATATATAGCAACACTAAATGCTGCAAAGGAGGGTGTTTGGATGAAAAACTTCATCCAAGAGTTGGATGTAGTTCCTAGCATAGCCGAGCCGATAGTTATCTTCTGTGAGAACAATGGAGCCATCAGTTCAAGCGAAAGAGCCCAGATCTCATCAACGATCTAAGCACATCATGAGGTGTTATCACTTGATCCATGAGATCATTGACAAAGGCAACGTTAGAGTAGAACGAGTTACCTCAGAAGAAAAATATAACAAATCCTCTAAACAAGCCGCTTACACAAAAGGTCTTTGAGAGGCATCTTGAAAAGATGGGCCTAAGAACCATAAGTAATTGGCTTTAGGGCAAGTAGGAGATTGTTAAAGTAGTACCCACCAGCTAATTAGATTTGGCTTGTAAAATTACTCTTGTACATACAATCTTATTTTTCCAATATTTATAAAATGGCTATCTTTTTCGTATAGTCTAAAATTGTCTCATCAACAATGAATATGGAAGAAGTCCTCTAGATCAATAAAGCTGTGAGGCTAGGTCACGCATATGATAGTGATTATGAAATTAGTCTCTAGATGTCTTGAACATAAGAATATCTTGGATTTGGATAGACTTGCATTAATGATGCATAATTCAAGGAGTTGAATTATTGCCCTGTTTCATGAAAAATCGGTGTAGTTGACGTTGGTGCATGTTAGTGGGTGCTTGTTAGGAGAACAAGTTCATTGGGAGACCCGACATAAAGAATTCCCCATGGTAGCCGTAGTGGCATTTGGTGACAGATTATTCTCTATCTTATGATAGTACATATAATTAGTCCTTAGGCTTGATAGATCGTGATAACCTTATGGTATATCCTTGATCTTTGATGAGTATCTCGACTACTTTTGAGCGAGTCACATGAGATGCATATTGGGTATAAGCTATCTATATATAGAGGTTTGTGACTACCAATAAAGAATTCGTTTTCTCGTCGTTATGAATGAGAATATCTCCTATATTTTCTATAAAAACTTGATTTCACAAAAATCCTTGTGCAAGGTAATGTGTTGATTTAGAGAGGAGTTTTCAAACTCAAAAATGCAAATAAATTGATCATTAACTTAATTATATTGAAAGTATTGCTTCCCTTGATTTGAAACTTGAATGATATTGATTGTTAGACCTTGGAAATCTTGGGTAAGGGAAGTTGGGTAGATTGGGCTATCAATAATCTCTTGCCAAATTTCTCCCATTGTTGGTCAGTCTCGAGGTTGCTTGAAGCTTAGGTAAACCAAGAGTTTGACACTCCGACACATAGTCGACTGTGTCAGCATCGTTATACCCCTCAAGCAGCCACCCGAGGTAGAATTATAGATGAATAAAGATTGTTATTTTATTGAAGTTATAAGAGTGACAAATCCACAGAATAACTAGTTCGGCCATAATTTTTTATTACATAACTTTGTTCCTTTTATCTTTTCATATATTCCATCCTTTCTTTAGATCATAAATTTTACTAAGTTCTATGAACTTATGTTTTCAGAAAAACATATATTTTGTAGGTTAAGACAAAAGGAAAAGGTTTCGTAGCTAAACAAATTTTGCTTTTATCTTTCCAAAACTAGTATAGTCTGCTTATTTTCGTTACTTTAAAAGTTTGTAATGCGCAAAATTGTACTGTTATGCATTGTGTTAATAGAAGTTGCTACCTTATGTGCAATGATATCATTTTAGTATTCTAGGGGCGAAGGCTCTAGTTCAAGGCGCTACACTGTCTCTTAAGTTCATCTAGTCTAACTTTAGATTGAATTTGATTAATGGTGCATGGGGTGTGTAGAAACCTATGGATGTATTCTATTTGAATACTTGGATGAAGAATCCATTCGAGATCAAGATCAAGTATATATTGACCATTTTTGGGATTAGGATATTCAGCCTTGCTCATTGCTTGAAGATCAAGTTGCTTTGTTGAATTTCTGTTCAAGTTTGCAGGGATCCAAGTCTAAGAAGTTGAAGATTTATGAGATCCACAAGGTTTGGGGAGAAGACAAGACTGAATCATTTTGGTGTTCAAGTGTTGTTTCACCGAAAACTTGAGGATTTTGTTTCAACATAATTTCCTATCTCTAATCCATTAATTGTTGGCATAAGTATAATCCTAGGAGATTATCAACATGTCATGTTGTTTAAGTTTTGAATTATGTTGCAGATGGCTTTGATTGTTTTTTATCATATCCACCACCACTTTCAACACCTTGTTTCTGTAATAAAAAAGGAATAGAAAAGGCATAGAGTATTTGTGGTGAAACTAACAGTAATTGTTATGGCAAACTGCAATATATCTACACAGAATATCCCAACAAACTAAGAAAGAAAGCAGTCTTTATTACGTACTCACAGTAAAAGAAAAATTAGTTTATCATTACAACATTATTGAAGAGAAAATATATAGGTTTTCCGAGATAGAGTAGAATTTGGTAAATTTTAGGATTTAGGCATCTTACTCATTTGGGCGTTGAGCAGGAACGGGACCATTCGGGGATCCTGGTGGCGGCGGCGGCGGGGGTGGTGGTCTTGGGGCTGGGGGTGGGGGAGGGGGTAGGGGCAGTGGGCTAGGGCATATTGGTGGCCTCCTTGTGGCATCTAAAAGAAGTAGACAAAGAATTATCAAATGAGAGGGTGTTTGGCTAGGTTTATTTAAAACATTTTATAAGCTCCTCTATCTTATAAGAAATTTTTGCAATTTATAAGATGTAGATCTTATTTTAAAAATAAGTTACAAATATGTTTGGATGAAATAAGACCTTTTAACTTATAAGATGTTAGTAATAGTAATTTTGTAATTAGAATGGTTACAAGCGAAGATACATGTTAAGATTTTAAAAATAAGTTGAGAAACCTCTATATTTAAAATTATAAGATCCTAATATCTTATTTTGAGGGTTAATAAGATCTCTTTTGAAAAATTTTATCAGTCACTTTATGACATCTTATAAAGAGCTTATAAGCTCACCGAAACACCCTCTGAGTCGATTTGATGCAAGTTTATATGAATGACGATAATAACTGTACAAACACATATATGTGCTGGTCGCTTGTTTAATTAATTGACTTTAGACCAGATCTTAATTAGCTCCCATGCAAATTTGGGGCATGATCTCCATCATAAAATATATTGGTGAAAACTTTTATTCTAGAATTCTTATATTATGATAATGCATGAGTTGCCCTTCAATTCATGAGACAATTATGTTCTAATTTATATATGGAATATAGATTCCATGAAAATGACAAAAAACATATCTACTATAGTTCTATTATAGATGGAAGTTTGTTAATCTCAACAGAGGATTCATTTATCATATATCTATACTATTTTAAAAATAAAGGTTATATTGTATCAAAAATAAAAGTTATGATACTAAATTTTAATTTTTAAATTTTACCCGTACATAGAAAACACATCTCGAATACTTTGAAATTGGGTAAATTGCATTTTGTCCTTTTGTAGTAAATGAAATGGGCAGAAAATTCCCTTGTGAAAATACAACGGACACCGCACTAACTTGTATTTTTAAGAAAATGTGTAACACCCAAGATTTCCTTAATTAAATTTATAAGACGATTCTTATAAAACGTGTAACGGTTTAATATCAACACCATGTATTGCATGACCAACTTCACTCGAACCCCAACGATTACTTAGAAATGTTTATGGACTTAAAACAACATAAAAAGTACAGTTTTGAGTCAAAGATTAGAAGAAATTCAAGAGACGAAAAATGGAAAAAAATCTGGCCGAGACTGTGCGCTCAAGCGCTCGGAATGAGCACTCAAGCGCTCAAACCAGCGCTTAAGCGCCCGACCAAATAGCTTGAAATGTCAATTTTCCAGTAGCCTCGGCGCTCCAGCGCCCGTTGTTCCAAAATTCTGAACCGCAGCCCAGCACACCCTCTCACTTCTTAACCCCCGAAACTCGACTTCCCCTCGTCCAAATAGCCTGTATGATGTACCGTTGGAAACCTCTTGAAGTGTAGATTACAATAGAATAAAGAATTTGGAAAAAAAATAAGGAAAAAGGGTGAAAATCGCCATGGAATACCGACTGCCATTTTTGCCGTAATCCAATAACGTCACTGTCCTACCTTCAACTTCTCGGCCTTGAAACTTGACTTTCTCTCATCCAAAAGACTCGCATAATATACCGTTGGAAACCTCTTTAAGTGTAGATAATATTAGAATTTTGAATCACTCAAAATTATGGAAGAATATGGTCGAAAAGGTCACTAGAACATGACCCGCCAGATTTTCAACAAACCGGATTGACTTTGCCTCGACTTCTACTTTTCGAAATTTAAAAATCAACCTTTTCCTTATCGAATTAATCCAAAAAATATATCATTAGGAAGATTATCAAGTCTAGTTATTTATGGAATTAAAATACAAATTTTTACTCGTTAAGATGAATTTTTAAAAGTAATCGGAAAGTGAATTGCCGCAAGAGAACATTAATTTAGAACTATTTTGATATTATTTTCTTTAAATGAAATATCTCTAAATTTAAACCCCTTAACAAGATCAAGATTTCAAAACGAATATCCTCTAGTCCACATTCCAATTTAATTGTTTCTACAGTCCATAGTTCAATTCCGATTCATATATCATCAAGTTCACAGTCAAAACTCCCGACTCGCTTCAAATGATGGGATTGACTTAGATATTGAACCAAATTATCACAATTCTTCGTCAATCCAATACTGTGCCACTTGGCTTACTGAATGACCGTAACCAAA
>JACFYI010003849.1:83549-96592 GCA_014898755.1 Handroanthus guayacan
ACAGAAGAATACGAACGGTAATCAGAATAGAAAAGTACGGACAGTAATCAAATCGGAACAGAAGCGCAAGAACAATGGTCAGAACAGTAATGGACAAGAATATGATTTCAATAACAGTTCAGAGCATTCAGAATGAACAGATCAGGCTAACAGACATATTAGATATCACATTCAAGTCATAAGGCAGAAACTAGTATTTGGTAGATCTATTGCCCTTATATCTTCAATACAATCATATAAAATCCTTATCCCTCCAGCTCTCGAAAGAGCGACAGACAGTTAAAGCACCATCGTGCTTCAGAATAATCCCTCGGAGCCCTACCTCCAGGGTCGTCCGGATTATCCCACAGGTGGGGGTTCATATAAGCTCGTACTGACAACCCGGCATTGCCCAATCCGATACTCATGTGAACTACCCAGGGCCCAACAGACAGTCAGAACAGTAGGCTACAAATGAACAGGACAGTCTAACAGAATCAGAATCATGAAGCCATTGGCTCAGTTTGATTGACTAATAACAATAGGAAGGATACTTCAGAAACTTAGTCAATCATTTAGTTCAAATAAACTGGGGTTAGACTATAGACTGGTAATAGATCAGTTCAGTAATCCAGTTAATCCGATCATTCAGAACGAGGCGTGAAGTTGGATTGTGGACTTGAGGATAAATGAATTAGAATTGAACTATGACTGTAAGAGACAACTGAATCGAGATTGGACTATGGACTAGAGGATATTCATTTTGAAATCTCTATCCTGCTAAGAGGGTAAAATACGAAAAAATCATTTGGAATGAATATAAATTCCAAAATTTATTTATTCGAACATTGGCAAGACTTACTCGGATCATAAAAATGATTTTTATAAAAATGTAAGGGGCTTAATTTAGAGATATTTCATTTAGAGAAGAAAAACATCAAAATAGCCCCAAAATCAATAGTTTTCTAGTGGCAATTAAATTTTCGATTACTTTTAAAAATCTATCTTGAAGAGTTAAAATCCGTATTTTAACTCCATGAATAACTAGACTCGACAATCTTTCAAATGGTATATTTTTCGGGTTAATTTGATAAGGATAAGTTCAATTTTTAAATTTCGGAAAGTAGGAGTCGAGGCAAAGTCAATCCAGTTTCTCAAAAAATCTGGCGGGTCATGTTCTAACGACATTTTCCGCTGTATTTTTCCGTAATTTTGAGTGAATCAAAATTCTAAAGTCATCTACACTCAAAGAGCTTTCCAACGGTATATTAAGTGAGTCATTTGGATGAGGGAAAGTCAAGTTTCAAGGCCGAGAAGTTGAAGATAGAACAATGATGTTATTGAGGGATGGTAGAAATGGCAGTCGGCCTTCCAAGGCCATTCTCACCCGTTTTACTTATTTGTTTTTCAAAATTTTTGATTCCAAAGTAATCTACACTTCAAGGGGTTTCCAACGGTATATCATACGGGCTATTTGGACAAAAGGAAGTCGAGTTTCGGGGGTTACGAAGTGAGAGGTTGTGCTGGGCTCGGGTCAGAAAAATGGAATAACGGGCGCTGGAGCGCCGGTTTGGGCGCTTGAGCGCCGAGGCTACTGGAAAATTGACGTTTCAAGAGATTTGGCCGGGCGCTTAAGCGCTGGATTGGGCGCTTGAGCGCACACCTGGGCGCTTGAGCGCAAAGTTTCGGCCAGAATTTTTTCATTTTTCGTCTATTGAATTTCTTCCAATTTTTAGTTCAAAAATACATTTTTGGGGTTTCTTTAAGACCATATTCATTTCTAAGTTATCGTTTCGGGGTTCGAGTGAAGGTTTTTCAAAAAATCACGACCCAATCCGACACCACATTTTTAACCCGTTTTCCTCATTTTTCTTCCATTTTAGAAACAAGTTATCCTCATTTAGTCCATGGTTCCAAGCATGATTTCAGTCCGAGCATAAGAAGAATATCAAGAATGATCACGATGTCATAGGTCACAATTTCAAAGCAATAATAATTATCAATACTGCAACATTTAAATAATTAATAATAATTAATAGAAAATAAAGTCAAAGTAAAGAAAAAAGCTCGCAAGCCCATTAGGCCAATAAAAACCTAACCTAGAAGCTATAAATACCCCCTTAATCCTACATAAAAGGGGTTAAATACTCATTAATAGCAAAAGAGTCGTTACGTTGCAATTATCAAGAAACTCATCCCTGATCTGGATCTACTACATTCGCGAGTCAAGAATCTCTTTCATTTAATCCCTTGCTCAAATTCGGCATCACATCATGCTAGCGCAATTTGTTGGAAGTTTGATTGATAGAATACTAAAGATATGGTCGAGATTTAGAACAAGCATTTCAAGCATGCAATCTACTGGCGAACGATGGGCAGCTGTAATTCCGAATCAATATCAACTTAATTGGATGCAGATTCACTTTAATTTCCTCCTTCTGTTTATAGTCATCGAATGTATTAATTAACTTTAAAGAAAAATGATTAAGTCAATTCATGGAGAAAAGGAAGTTGATCATGCAAGACTTTAAAAGTATGAACATCCTCAAAATTTTGATCCACGTGGAAGACTTTTTTTTGCATTGGAATTCATATGTTGCTTTCTTGATGTCTTTCTATTCTAAACTAATTAATGTACATTTAATCTACCGATAGTGACTTTTGTGGATCTATTTGTGCATCTTAACTATTAGAAAAAGTATCGTGTTTGGATTTATGGTTCAATTCGCCTTTACAATTCTTTGCTCGGATGGGATCGTACTTTAACTAATTCTATAAATATGGGGAAGTTTCGCATTACTTTTTCCTAGAAAGGAAATCATTTTCATCTAGAGAAATTGAAATATTATTAGCGAAAATAGGAGAAATTGGAAAATTATTATAAAAAATAAGCAATAGAAATTGCAAAATTTTACAATTAGAAGTAAAAAATTTATAACATGGTTGATATTGGGTATTTGCTAAGAAAGTACGTGATTTCCACAACTTCAATACTTTGAATTACTATATCCCCTTCCAACATAATATTTTCACAACTTTAATGAGAATAATGCAATTTTGGCATAAAAAATAAAATAAAAGAAAAAAAGAGGATACAATATTTTCATCAAACCTCTTTATCAAAGAAATGATTTAGATTGTTATTGATTTTAATTCTATTCTATCACAACAAAAGCAAATTTTTTTTTAGGCCGGGTTAGGGGAGTAGGACGGGTTAGGTTAGGGTTTATCTTAAATAGGCGAAGCTTATTATATCGGTCATAGGCCTAAGCATAGCTTATTACTTGACATTGGTTTTTCTCTTTCTTCTTTTTTAAGGCCTAGGCTTGATTTTTAAAATTTTCTAAAGCATATTCCTGGCCTAGCAAAGCCCATTCTTATTATAATTCCAATTAGGTTTAAATTTTACATAGGTGTAGGCTTTAAATAGGCTCAGACTTCAATTGGCTTAAGTCTTTACCAGACCCTAATACAACTAAAAATTTATAATTTATATTATACAAAAAGAATTGACAATTATAATACATTTATCTAAACTAAGAAAATGCATAAGATGATTTTATTATCGATATAGCTAATAGGCTCCTCAAGGGCGAAAAGGTAATTCAGCTCAGGAAACGAATATATTTAGTAGTAATAGTAGTAGTAGTAGTAATAGTTCTAGAAGTGGTAGCAACATTAGGCCGCTTAGGTTAAATAATTAATAATTATTAATAATAATTAATAGAAAATAAAGTCAAAGTAAAGAAAAAAGCTCAAGGGCTCATTAGGCCAATAAAAACCTAACCTAGAAGCTATAAATACCCCCTTAATTCTACATAAAAGGGGTTAAATAGTCATTAATAGCAAAAGAGTCATTACTTTGCAATTATCAAGAAACTAATCCTGATCTTGATCTACTACGTTCACGAGTCAAGAATCTCTTTCATTTACTACTTGATCATTAGTTCAAATCTGGAATCTCATCATTTTGGTGCAATTTGTTGAAAGTTTGATTTATGGACTAGTAAAGATATAGACAAGATTTAGAGCACGCGCTTCAACCACACAATCTATTGGTGAACAACGGGCAACTATTGCCGCAGACGGTTACCCTTGCCAATATTAAACTAGGAAAGACTGTTGATCGCTCCTTTACCTCTCGCCACGACTGACCACCAAGGTAAGGCCCAAGGGTCCCTTTCCTGCAACTTACCAAAGCGCAGTCCTCACCCTAGTTGTAGACGCTTCCGCGTGAGCCACTACCATGGCCGTTTTAAAGTATGTTGGGCAGTAGAAATAGTTCATGTTAGGGTAGTGTCCAATACGGTAATTAATTTTGCTAAATAAATTACTCTTGTAATGAGGTTCTTATTCAATCAATATACTTGCTTTGGCCACTTGCATCTTATGCGTTATATAGTTATTTAAACAATACATTTGGTTAAAACTCATAAGATCATATACGACTTTGGGACATGATGTGTATACCAAGGGCTGGCTTATCAAGATATATGTCTCTAAAAGTCATGATCTTAAAACTATTCAAAATTATAGAACTTTTTAGATAAGAACATAAAATATTTGAAAAGACTTACATTGACAATGCACACTTCAAATAGTTGAAGGATGTTGAGTCTCAAGTGTAATGCCTCGGATCCAGGAATGGCTGTCCCGAGGTCGGCAATGCTACCAGTAGGCAAGCAGGCTACCAGCGGAGCATTATATATACAAGAAATATAATTTAACTGAACAAACACTACAAAATACTTTTATACATAAGCCTCAATATTTATTACATAACATAAGTTATACTATTACAATCTCAAACTAAACAAACTATGTTTACATAAATTCTCCACAAACTAAAGTTCTAGTGGCTATAAGCCACCACCTAGGGTACCTATTAATTACAAAATGTACATAAACTCTAATCCGTAGTCGTACATCACCATCATCTATTACAAATGAAAACATAAAACATAAATGCATATCTACACGCCAAGAAGCAATCACACGGCTCAGAAGCCCACTATCTTTCATAAGCAAACAAACAATTATGGTAGGACTAGTATTTAGTGGGTCTATGTCACGCTCCATGCCCAGCAGCCCAGGATGTGAGATTTGCTTGAGAATCTATCGTGCACAATTTGAAATTGAGCTGTGAACAACTCGCTCAAAAAGAATATCTAATGGTTGAACGTAAATTCTTTGGCCATTGCTATTATAATGGTGGCTATTTTTATAATTTAGCAATGTGGGATTTCACAATCAACCCTTCTTCAGAACGCGATGCCCTCGTCGCTATATAATAGAGCCTAGGACCGCCAACCAGACGTTGGGACTTTAGAGGAGGTCTTACGGGTTCAAGAGGTGGCTTCCATACGAGTAGCACTGTGCTTCGCATAGTACGTAGCTCTCTTCGACTGATGGCTCTGATACCATTTGTCATGCCCTATGCCTACGGACCCAGGATATGAAATTTGCCGGAGAAAATATAGATTCTTTGGCCAATGCTTATATAGTAGTAGCTATTTTTATAGTATAGCAATGTGGGATATCACTACCTATTATCTTTATCACTTCTAAATATAACAAATAAATCCCTTATTCATCCATTCTGACACTCGAGTGGCCACTTAGAGGGGAGTCATTCAATTGAACAAGCATGATCGATCGTGTGGCACTGACTAGCCCTTTGGAAACTTATTTCCAGGTTTTCACGGAACTATCCAACAATAGGAAAGCCCTACAAAAGAGCCACCGCAATCCGATACCACCTAGCAAGCCCTCCTGAAACTTTCTGGGGCCTAACAATACAATTAATCATATAGGTTTAAAAGGATCTATCATATGCAAGAAGTTTGATTCAATTGGTATGTGGATACAAATGATTATCGAATACAAACTTTCGATTTAATTTGAGTCTTGGACATAAGAAAATCATTTTCAAGCTTCAATCATCTCAAATTAGTGAACCATGGACTTAATAAAGCAAAAAGGAGGTCAAAATTTGTCGCGCAGCACACGTGCTCAGGTGGCTCGAGCTACTGCCCCGGGCGCTAGTGTTCCCAAACATGGGTGCAGACACGCCCATATTAATTTTTTTTTTTTTTTTTGTAAAAGTAGAAAGATGTCAGGTGAATTTTTATTTTTGAAGTTTTATAATCAAAGCACAAAAAGTTGGAAAAAAAAAGCCAAAATAGGTCCACGCCTTTACCACATCATCAAACCAATGTACATTGCAAGTTTTGTTCAAGGATTTCATATATAATAGCATCAAGATGACAAGCCAACTATATTAGACATCATATTGAGTTTCATATGTCCAAGTGTTTCAAAATCATGATCATTCAAGATAAGAATTTCAAGATTTCATTATTATGATAATAAGGCACATTTAAGTTCAAATGTCATCAATATTCCAAGCAAAGGAATCATGAATCAATAGCACATTTAAGCATATGGAACCAAAAGAAATAGCCACAATTCTTACCTTATCCAGTTGTCCTTAAACCTTTAATTCAAGGATGATGCCCAAAGTTCCTAATGCTTTAAACTATTCTACCTATTAATACCAAAAATGTTTTAGTTACCGTGCCACATTTTCACTTCTACTTTATGTTACAAGCTTAACTTAGACCTTACCAAGTGTGTATTATCCTAATCTACCCCTTTGTTGGATAACTTTAAGTCTTGAAGCTTTTCAAGCAAGTGAAAAACAAGGTAGTTATGAGGAAAAATAGAAGAAAAAGATAGAATATTGTTGGCAAAAGTTGAAGGATGGAGTGCAAAAGTACCCTTGCAAAGCCAACACAACCCATTTATAGATGAGAATGGGGTTGTTTTATAATTTGAGAAAAGTTCTTGGGCATGTGGAGGTATCAAGAATTGTTAGAAGAACGCATTTTTGGCTCATATATTTAATTACTAGGTCTTCAAATTTGTAAATATAAAATTGGGATATTTTTCCCTTTTCAAGGGGATTTGGCGGGCCAATGGAAGATTTTTCCCCATATATATATATATATATATATTGAAATTTGATTTGGACTTTGACAAATTTTGGGCTTAAACTTTGAGCTAACAATAAGTTTTCTTAGGCCAAAATAATACTTGTGGTAAATTTTGTTTGCAAGAAAATTTTTAATAAATGTGATGAAATATTTCAGTTGTGAGAAAATCTCTAGTAGTTGTGAAAAAGTTCTAAGTTTGGAAAAATAAGAACTTGAAAATAATATTAGGAAAATTTTTAGATTGTTACACTCTCCTCTTCCTAAAAGAATCAGATTTCCAGATTCATAGCTGATGTTCAAATAACAAGGGTATCTCTCTTGCACTTTGTTCTTACATTCCCAAGCAGCTTCTTCGATCTTTCGGTTTCTCCAGAGGACTTTGATTTGGGATATCCATAAATTCCTATGGTCTCGGACCTCGTAATCTAGCATACGTATAAGCTGTTCTATATAAGAGAGATAACTTTGAATAGGCGCATCAATGTGCTCTCTGACGTGTGAAGGATTTGGGTGGTATTTTCGTAATTCGTATATGTGGAAAACATTGTGACTTCCTGTGAGGTTTGGCGAAAGATTTTATCTCTATGCTACCAGGACAGTCTCGAAAGGTCTTGAATATCTCAAGGTTAAGTTTTCACTTTTTCCTAGCCTTCGAATTCCCTTTTGCGAGCAACTTTCAAAAACACTTGAGCTCCAACGTTAAATTCCAAGTTCTTTAGCTACTTTTTCGCATAACTTTTTCGATAATCTTGGGCCATTTTCATATTCTTCTTAATGATTTGAATCTTATTGATTGCTTCCTATATCATTTCACGCACAGTCGTCCTTTTCTTTCTTTGAAATATCTTTCGTTTTGTTCAAATCCCAATATAGAGGCAATTTGTATTTTTTGCCATATAGAGCTTCATAGGGCACCATTTGAATTAAAGCTTGATAGTTGTTATTATAGGCAAATTCTACCAAGAGTAGATGCCTCTTAGTTTCCAGAAAAATTCAAAATACAGGCTAGTAGTATATCTTCTAGTGTTTGAATTACCCCTTCTGATTAGCCGTCAGTTTGAGGATGAGCTGAAGTACTAAATAATTGTTTTGTCCCCAGATGTTCCTGTAAGCTCCTCCATAATCTTGCTGTAAATTTTGAATCTCTGTCAGAGACAATACTTTAAAGAATCTTATGTAACCGGATTATCTCCTTAACATAGATCTTGACAAGCTTCTCAACATTGTATTGGCTCTTGACTGGCAGAAAATGCATGGACTTTGTAAACCTATCCACGATAACCTAAATACTATTGCATCGTTCCCTTACCGTGGGCAGACCTACTACGAAGTCCATGGTGATCTGATCCCTCTTCTAACTTGGGGTTGGGAGCGGCTGTAATTTCCCATGCTGTATTGATGCTTTACTTTCACAAGTTGGCAATTTAAACATTTCTGGATATATTCGACCACATATCTTTTCAGGTTTCAAGTTTCTATATATTTTCGTTCCACCAAGATGCACTGAGTACTTAGTTTGATGTACTGCAAACAACACCCTTTCTCACATTCTTGTAGTGACACACATCTTATTCTTAAATCATAGTAGCCCATCTATATCAATATAAGTGTAATGCCATGGGTCACGATAGCAGTCTACCCCATGATCCGAGATGCTACTTGCGAACTAAAAACGATCTAAGATTAAAACAGGAACTAACAGAAAATAATTCTAACTAAAATCCCACAATAACATTCAAAACAGTAATATCGTCCAAAAAGCAAAAAATCTAAACATTTGTTACATGCTGCTCAAATACAACTTATAATTTACAAGTCCCATCTTTAGCAAAAAATTTACAACTTAATGCACTTCAAAAGGAGTTATTCATGTTCATGCCGGGACTACAGTCGATCCTCATTACTTACGAACTTACATAATATGGTGAAATCATGAGTCCACTGACCCAGTAAAACTCATGGTATAAGAATAGAAACGAGAGAATTCCAAATGACAGGAAAATGAAAAACAAGACGAGAATGTAATTTTTATAAACGAGCTAGAACGATCAAAATGAGCAAGTCAAGCATTTATCAATAACATTTATCACATTCAAGTCGTATGGCAGAAACAAAATTTTTTGTGGATCTGTCATCCTTATAACTCCATTTAGAACCATTTAATATCCTTATCTCTCCAGACTCCCGAGGGAGCAACTTATAAACAGTAAAGCACAGCTGACGTACGTACTTTAGGATAGCTCTTCAAAACCCTACCTCCAGGGTCATCCGAACTACCCCACTTGCAGGGATTTACAGGAGCTCGAACCATCAACCCAATGTTGCCCAATTCGATACTCCTAAAAATCCCCAGGGCCCAACTTGCTTGCTTATCATGAGGCTAATAATAATGAGACATTCGAGCATATTATATGATCAAGAAGCCGTTTGGCACAATTCAGTTAACCAACTAACAAGTAAATGAACAATTCGAAATCCAGATCAACCATTTCATTTAAGTAATCTGGGATTGGACCACAGACTAGAGGATTCATGTGTTAGGAATCTTAAACGTATTTTAAAAGGGTAAGAGATGGATTTGGAATGTCGAAAATGAAGTCGGAAACGTACGCGAGTTTACTGGAATGAATGCTTGGTCCCTCCAGGATGAATAGTGTACTTTGCCTGATGTGCCTCAGATAGCACTCTTTCCTTCATCTGTATAGGAATGACTACTCGGTTCCTGAATCGTAATAGTCCATCCATGTCGATCCTAAAGTCAGGTTTCAATTCACCCTTAAACTTCTAAACCATTTCATCTCCATCCTGTGTCCGTAGAATCTCACTATATATATCTCAGGGTAGATTTCCAAATTTGATAACCTTCTTTTTCAACTTAGAGCATCCGCTACGACATTCGCTTTTCCTGGATGGTAGCTGATGGTGAAATTATAATCTTTCAGAAATTCCATCCATTACCATTGCCTCAAATTTAGGTCCTTTTGACTGAATTCCAGAAATTCCATCCATCGTCGTTGCCTCAAATTCAGGTCCTTTTGACTGAATTTTAGAAATTTCATCTATTGCCGTTGCCTCAAATTCAGGTCCTTTTGATTGAAAATATATTTTAAACTTTTGTGGTCAGTGAAAACTTCTACCTTTGCACCATACAGATAATGATGCCACTTCGCCAATGTAGAAACGACTGCTACTGGCTCTAAATCATGAGTGGGATAATTCACCTCATGATTTTTCAATTTTCGGGACGTGTAGGCAATCACTTTGCCATTTTGCATCAGGACACAGCCCAGTCCTTCCTTTGAGGCATCAGTATAAACAGTAAACTCTTCTGACCCATTAGGCAGTGCGAGTACTGGGGCCGTTGTCAGTCTTTTCTTCAGTTCTGAGAAACTTTCCTCGCACTATTTGTCCCATGCAAACTTTCTGTCTTTCTGGGTCAGTCTCGTGAGTGGCCCAGCTAACTTAGAAAAATTCTGAATAAATTTTCGACAATATCTAGCTAATCCTAAAAAGCTTATTATTTCAGTGACTGTTCCAGGTCTTTTCCAATTCTGGACTACCTCGACCTTTTTTGGGTCTACTTCAAGTCCACTCTTCGATATAATATGTTCCAGAAAAGTCACTTTCTCAAGCCAAAATTCTCATTTGCTGAATTTGGCATACAACTTGTGCTCCAAAGTTTGAAGAACAATCCTCAGATGTTCTTCATGCTCCTCTTCAGTTCTGAAATAAACCAAAAGGCATAACTACAAACTCAAAATGTCCATATCGGGAATTAAATGTAGTTTTGGAAATATCTGTTTTTCATGTCTTCAATTGATAGTACCCCTATCTTAAATCTAACTTTGAATAGACAGCTGATCTCTGAAGATAATCAAACAGCTCGTCTATATGAGGTAAGGGATATTTATTCTTGATGGTCACTTTGTTTAACTCTCGATAGTCGATGCACATTCTAAGTGATCCATCCTTCTTCTTCACGAATAAGACGGGAGCTCCCGAAAGCGAAGAGCTCGGTCTTATAAAATTTTTCTCCAGCAGTTCTTATAACTGTTCTTTAAATTCCTTCAGTTCTGCTGGTATCATTCTGTAGAGGATCTTTGAGAATGGCGCCACCCCAAAAATTATCTCTATTACAAACTCAATCTCCCTTTCCGGGAGTAGCGAATTCAACTCTTCTTAAAACACCTCAGGAAACTCTCTTACCATCATCATGTCCTTTAACTCCGTCTTATCCTAAGGCTTATTTATCAGATAAGCCAAAAATTCTTATCCTCCCTTTTTGATTATTCTTCTAGCTTGTACTACTGAGACGATGGGTACACCACCATTTTTATTTTCGTTTCTAGTACTAATTCTAACTCTAGTCAACAACAACATGATGCTGAAATAACCAATCCATTCCTAGAATGAGATCGTAATCCCAGATTGGTAATTCAATTAAGTCCGCTCTAAAGTCCTAATTTTCTATGACTACAGAGCATTAAGGGTATCTAACGTTTATTTCGTGATATCCTCCTACTAGTGTATGGACTTCATAAGTTATTATCATGGTCTCTAAAGGCAAGTCTAATTTCCTAACACAGTCAAGCAAAATGAAAGAATGTGATGCATCAGGATCAAATAAGGCCTTACAAATAAAATTCTTAACAGTGACCTTACCTTCCACAACCTGAGTGGGGTTCGTGCCTTCCTCTCCGGTCAAGGCACAGGCCCTAGCCTTGATCTGCGGATGCCTATCCGTGCTCTGCTGCTGACCTTGCATCCCATCATTTTCACCTTTACGGATCTTGGGGCAATCTTTAATTGTATGGTGATCACTGCTGCATACGAAGCACTTTTCTTGCTTCTTCCCGCATTGCTCCTCCGTATGCGTAGTGCCACCACAATATCCATATTTCTTTTTTTCTTGGGCCGCTGGGGCCTTCCCCTTATCTGCTAGTGCAGACGTATTCCCTGTCTTGGGCTTTTTGCTGAAGTTGCCCTTCTTTCCCTTTTCATCATTTGACTTGCCAGTTCACTTGCCTTTACGTTTATCACTTAGCTTGTGGAGTTCCTAAAACTCTGCTTCTAATTCCATTGTTGTCTCAACGGCACTATCATAGTCTTGGGGTCTATTAATAGCCACAGCTCTCCTCAAGTCCAGTCTTAGACCCTCAATAAAATTCTTTCTTCTCCTTTCTTCATCTCCCAACACATGCGGAGCGTACTAGATCAACCTATTGAAATCGGCTTCATATTTTGCTACTGTTAGGGATCCTTATATCAGTCTCATGAATTCTTTTTTTCGCAGATCCCTGACTACCTGCGGAATGAATTTATTTAAGAACTCCTCTCGAAACTGCTTCTAAGAGTTCTCAATTCCGTTCCTATCCCATTTTCTCTTGATAATAGCCCACCAGTGACATGCTGGCCCCTCAAACAAATATGTAGCAAGCTTAATCTTTTGGGCATCCGTATAGTTTAAAACACAAAAAATCTTCTCGATCGCAAATAGCCAAGCTTCAGCTTTACGGTCGTCAGGCTCACCATCAAAGTTGGGAGGATTAAATCTTAGGAACCTTGTTAACACCTTATCCTCCGATTCCTCCTCTTGTCTCTTCCTTGGTAGTGGCTCATCTCGATTCAATGCTTGTCGGAGTAAATTTAGGAACTGTTCAGCTACTAGTTCATTTTTGTGGAGAGGTTCTCCGACGCGGCCTATCACGTGGTCGTTCTGGTCCACGAGGTTCTTGACGGGGTAAAGGATTCTCATCGTTATTAGGTGTGTCAGGTGCCATAGGTTCTGTAAATAATACCCATCTGGAACGTCCACATCTTCTCATAGGCTCAATTGGGTTTACATTCTCACTAGTAGACATGATGATCTGAAATTTATGGGATGTGCTTAGTGAAAATCCAAGTTATTAGGCATATGCATGATTTTCAATAATCAAAGGGAGTTTAACACGTTTCTTTCCAAGTAAAAGAGCACAAATAACATTTCATTCATTCTTGAAAATCTTGTTACACGATTTTCATATCATGTGGTTACTAGATCATCTCTAAAAGACAAAAGAGAGATGACCC
>JACFYI010003849.1:130180-140654 GCA_014898755.1 Handroanthus guayacan
AAGCTTCCTTTGTCGCTATTGTAAAAAGCCAGGTCACAAAGAAGCTTTCTGTTGGCAGAAGCAGAGGGACGAGAATAACCAAGCCAGTTTTGCAGAAAAAACAAATGAAGAAAGTAAGCTGTTCATGGCTCTTTTTTGCGAAAAGGAGAAATCTAATAATGTTTGGTTTTTGGATAGTGGCTGTTCCAATCACATGTCTGGAACAAAGTCATTATTCAAAGAGATTGATGAGTCCAAAAAATCAGAGGTGACACTAGGAGACAACAAAAAGATTCAAGTTGAAGGCAAAGGTACCGTTAGCATTGCAGCCAGCCAAGGTAAAGTTAAGATCTTACATGATGTGATGCTTGTTCCTGGTCTATCTCACAATTTGCTTAGCATTGGGCAATTAATGACCACTGGATATACAATTTTGTTTGATGATGGGTGCTACACTATTAGAGATAAAAAATCTGAACAAATCATTGCTAAAGTTCCAATGGCTAACAATAAAATGTTTCCATTGGAAGTTTCAATGGTTGAGGAATGTGCTATGGCTGCTAGTGGTGATAGTGAGACTAGATTGTGGCATTTACGTTATGGACACTTAAATATTAATGGTTTGAAGTTATTACGACAAAAGGAAATGGTTTTTGGATTACCGAAACTTGAGAATCTTGATTTTTGTGAAGGCTGTGTTTATGGAAAGCAAAGTAAAAAGCCTTTTCCCATAGGAAAAGCTTGGAGGGCCTCTAAATGTCTTGAGTTAGTGCATGCAAACTTATGTGGGCCTATGAACAATGAATCTCTTGGTGGTAGTCGATACTTTTTGTTGTTTACAGATGATTACAGCCGTATGAGCTGGGTTTACTTCTTGGAAAACAAGCTGAAGCTTTTGACAGGTTCAAGAAGTTCAAAGCTCTTGTGGAAAAGAAAAGTGGGCTTTCAATAAAGACACTACGAACAGATAGAGGGGGTGAATTTGTTTCAGCTAATTTTAATGCTTTTTGTGAGGAAAATGGAATTTGCAGGGAGCTTGCAGCACCATATACACCAGAACAGAATGGTGTAGCAAAAAGGAAGAATTGTACTGTAGTGGAAATGGCTAGAAGCATGATGCAAGCAAAAGGTCTTCCTATTTGTTTCTGGGCAGAAGCTGTTGCAACAGCGGTATACCTTCTCAATTTGTCTCCTACAAAAGCTGTTCGCAATCAAATACCACTGGAGGCTTGGACAGGTAGAAAGCCATCGGTAAGCCACTTAAGAATTTTTGGTTGTATAGCTTATGCTTTGATTAAAACTCATTCTCAGAAATTTGATGAAAAATCTGTGAAGTGTATTTTTGTTGGGTATTGTTCTGAATCCAAAGCATATAAGCTATATAATCCTATTAGTGACAAAATCACCATTAGCAGGGATGTAGTATTTAATGAAGATGGAAGTTGGGATTGGAGTGAAGAGCAGGTACAACAGGAAATTCCTATGCCTATTGAAGTTTCTCCAGATGAAAGACAAGTGCCGATTCTAGCAAATTCACCTACTAGCTCACCAACGGTGTTAACCAGTTCATCAGCGTCTACAACACCAAGCAAAAACTCTTCATCTACAACTCTTGAAGAGTCTTCAGCTGTGCCAAGAAGATCAACAAGGGCCAGAAAGCCGAATCCCAAATATGCTGATGATATATATACAACTTGTACTTTTGCTTTGCTTGTTTCAGATCCTACTTGCTTTGAAGAAGCTGCAAAAGAAAATGAATGGCGCAAGGCTATGGAAGATGAGGTGTTGGCTATTCAGAAAAATTAGACCTGGGATTTAGTAGACTTGCCAGAAGGAAAGAAGGCTATTGGGCTCAAATGGGTGTTCAGAACCAAGTATCATGCAGATGGGAGCATCCAAAAACACAAGGCAAGGCTTGTTGTAAAAGGTTATTCCCAACAGCAAGGTGTTGATTTTGAAGAAACTTTTTCTCCTGTTGCCCGCTTTGAAACGGTGAGAACTTTTTTAGCCTTGGCTGCTCAATTAAATTGGCCAGTATACCAATTTGACGTTAAATCTGCTTTTTTGAATGGTGACTTGGAAGAAGAGGTTTATGTTTCGCAGCCTGAAGGCTTTGTAGTTAATGGCAAAGAAGATAAAGTTTATAGGTTGAAAAAGGCGCTTTATGGCTTAAAGCAAGTGCCTCGAGCGTGGTATTTCAAAATCGACTCTTATTTTCTGGAGAATGGTTTTGAAAGGACTAACAATGAGCCCACACTTTATCTAAAAAAAGAAGGTAAAGAAGAATTTTTGGTGGTCTGCCTTTATGTTGATGATATGATTTATATGGGTTCAAATGAGTCTATTGTTGTTGAATTTAAAGATTGCATGATGAAGAAATTTGAGATGTCTGATTTGGGTCTATTGCATTATTTTATTGGTCTTGAGGTGAAACAAGGGATTGATGGGATATTTATTTCACAAAGAAAATATGCAATGGATCTTTTGAAAAAATTTAATATGGTGAATTGTAAAGTTGCTGCCACACCCATGAATGTTAATGAGAAGTTGTGTCGTGATGATGGTGCTGAAATGGCAAATGCAACATATTTTAGAAGTCTTGTTGGTGGTCTGAACTATTTATCTCATACTAGGCCAGACATGGTTTTTTCTGTTGGAGTTGTGTCGAGATTTATGCATAATCCAAGCAGGCTTCACCTTGGAGCTGCAAAGAGAATTCTGAGGTATGTTGCAGGAACAGCAGAATATGGAATTTGGTACTCAAGGGTGCCAAAATTCAGATTAACTGGCTTTACAGATAGTGATTGGGCAGGTTGTATTGATGATAGAAAGAGCACATCCGGTTTCTTATTTAATCTTAGGTTTGGAGCAATTTCATGGAGTTCAAAGAAGCAAGAAGTGGTGGCTTTGTCTACTTCAGAAGCTGAATATATTACAGCAACTTCCTCAGCTTGTCAAGCAGTTTGGCTAAGGAGACTTCTTGCAGATTTTAATCAAGAGCAGATGGGTGCAACAGAGATCTTCTGTGACAATAGATCAGCTATTGCAATGACAAAAAACCCAGCATTTCACTATAGAACCAAGCACATTGACATTCGTTATCATTATATTCGGAGTCTTATTTCTACTGGAGAAATTGCTCTGAAGGCTTGTGATACAAGTATGCAAATTGCCGATATTTTCACGAAGTCGCTTCCAGAAACAAAGCATGAGATCTTCAGAGCATAACTTGGCGTTTGCAGCCTTGAATCAAGGGGGAGTGTTGAAAAGTGATTCAAGGTTGAATTAGTATATTAATTTGACTGAGTATTTGTTGATTTTGTTAACGTGTTTCCTTCATTTTAGGCTAGTCAAATATTGTTCCAAATAAATAGCTAGGTAGTGGGAATCTTTGACCAAGATTTTTGCTTTGTTAGTTTAAATGTAAGCCTATAAATAAGGACACTTTTCTTTTGTTTTACATCATCATTAGTCAGAAGCAATAAAAGCACTGCAGCTTTATCTTTTACTTTGTTTTTTCCCATTTCATTTGCCTTTCGTATTTCCCCTTTTACCAACAAAGATACTCAAGTTTCACCAGATTGTCAAACAAAGATTGAGGAAGAGTGCCCGTCGGATGATTCAGCGACAAATCAAGAAAGCTAAGATTCAGACATCCAGATATAAACCCCGGAAATCCCAAATGGTGTTCATTGTAGTAAAAGCTTAAGTGCTTCAAGAAAGGAAAACTTGGTATCCTGGACCAATCAGGAGTCTCCAGCTAATTAGAACCGAAATCCAGGTGCTCTACCTATAAGATTGCCAATTTGATAAGGTATCTCTCCTGCAAGATTGTTGTTGTATAAACTAATATACTGAATCTCCGTCAAATTACCAATCTTAGGTGGGATAGAACTCTCCAACAAGTTGTTGCTCAGGTCCAAGAAAACGAGCCTCGAGAGACTGCCAATACCGGTTGGTATCGACTCGCTGAAATTATTTCTGTTGAGGTTTAAATTGGTAAGATTTTGAAACGAGTTGAAATCAAGATTTTCAATGGTTCCTGATAGACTTGCATTTGATAAATCGATTTGAGGAACTGATCCAATTGTGTTGCAGCGAATACCAGTCCATCTGCTGAGGTTTCTGGGGTTGCTGAGGGACCATGAATTGAGAGAAGAAGATGGCGACAAGGTGTTCTTCCATTGCACTAGAGCTTCTGCTTCTGTTGTTGCAGAGGAGGAGGATTTCAGAGGGAACAAAGTGAGAACAGGAAAATGAAGAAAGAAAAGGGATGTTTTCATTGACTCCTACTACTGATCAAGGTAATATTCTTACATTTGCTCATTTATTTTGTTGTTTCATATAATTCGCTATATGAAGAGGGAAAAAATGATGAGTTGAAAGAAGTTTGAATGTAGTAAGAATGATTTATGTGATTGAATAAGCTCACATGCGTATGGTTGTCAAAGGTGATGGTAACTTTTTTATAATTATTCTGGATATTGGTGTGTTATTTCTTATCTGAAAGTGCTCATACAACTTTAGAAAGGGGCCTGTATTTTTATTGTGTTCCTTTTGGTAATAGAAATGTATAGTTTCCATGGTGTTAATCGCAATAGAAAAATCTCAGAAGAATCTTGCCAGCAACCAACCCCCATAAGGGAAGACTGAAAATGGGATAACCTCACTTTTGGTTTAAGATTCAATCTTGGGAACTTGAGACCATTTATGTGTTGAACAGGAAAAACTTCAAAGCTGAGGGCTACCATTTTGTATCCCAGGCCGACATATGGTAGTTTGCAATGATTTAAAAAGGTTTTTTTCAACTTTTAACTGAGTTTTTAACTGTTTCGAAATGTTTGATAGGGGTGCGTTTGTTTATAATCTTCTAAAATTAAAAAGAAACAAAACGTAACTTAATTTTTACAACTAGTTTGTACTTTCAACTTCTATGTTGAAAAAGACTAATGCCGACTTCTTTGAACTATACAAGGTTCTTGATGGTGTTACATTGACGGAGTTAGTGCTTATTGGAGTTCTTGATGAGGATGAATTTGGGAGTCACCACAAACTTGACTATGGACATTATAATATACTAAATAAAAGCATGTGTTCTTTTAACCATACTATTTTGCAGAAAGTTGACTGTTCTATGGCAGTTGGTGAAATCAAATTAATATGTCCCACTAGCTGAGTTTTATTTTTTATTTTTTAATTTTCAATTTTTTTTTCTTGTGGTAATTTCATTAGATATGCTCTTTTATCTTTTTGCCATTTGTGGTTAGTCCACTATATATGGTCTTTGTTTAAACTTTTCCTGTGGAAATTCCACTAGATATGGTCTTTTCCTAACCTTTCTAGTGGTAATTCCACCAACTGAAGTCTTACTATCTAATCATTGTTAAATCTCATATATGCATGTTGTCTATTCATGTAACGCCCCGTGTCACGACGGCATTCCGTCTCGCGATCCGAGATGCTACTCGCGAACTAAAAACGAACAAGAACTCAAATGCAGGAACTAACGAGAACAATTCCAACTAAAATCCCAAGATAATATTCCAAATTGATTCGAACTAAAATCCCAAAATATCATTCGAGACAATAAAGTAGTCCACAATACTTAAGCATCTAATTATCTACTACAAGCCGTCATAAAATATAACTTATGAGTTCAAAGGTCCGAACTGGCTAAAATTCATACTTAATACAATTCCAAAACAAACTAATTCGATTAAACTTGAGCTATCGGTCAGTCATCATGGTTTATAAACCTACATAATATGGTGAAATCATGAGTCTACTGACCCAGTAAAACTTATGGCATAGGAATAGAAACGAGAGAGTTTCAAACAACGGGTACGGGAACAACAAGACAAGAATGCGATTTTCATAAACGAATTTGAACAAACAGACGGGCAAATCAAACATTTATCAATAACTTTAATCACATTCGAGTCGTATGGCTGAAACAAACATTTTGGTAGGTCTGTCACCCTTATAACTCCAACATATATCATATAAATTTCCTTATCCCTCCAAACTCCCGAGGGAGCAATAGATACAGTAAAGCACAGCCGACATACGTGCTTTAGAATAACCCTTCAGAACCCTACCTCCAGGGTCATCCGGATTATCCCACAGATGAGGATTCACATGGGCTCGTATTGACAACCCGACGTTGCCCAATCCGATACTCATATAAATCTCTCGGGCCCAACAGACAATCATAACGGTAGGATAAGAACAATAAGAACAGTTTAAATGTACCAAAATCATGAAGCTATTGGCACCTTTTGATTGACTAATAACAAATAAACGGTCAATTCGGGAGCTTAGTCAATCATTTAGTACGAACAAGCGAATATTGGGCTATGGAGGATAAATAAATCGAAATTTGGGCTATGGAGGACAAATAAATCGGAATTAGACTATGGAGGACAAATAAATCGGAAATTGGACTATGGAGGACAAATGAATTGGAATTGGACTGTGGACTAGAGAATTCTTTATTTTGAAATTTTTATCTTGTTTAAAAAGTTAAAATACGAAATAAATCATTAGGTAACAAATATAAATATCAAATTCATTTAATTTGACTTTGGATAAAAGACCTCATCTAGATCATCAAAATGATTTTGCTAAAAGATATGAAATTTTCAATTCAAATATCACATTTAAAGAGAAAATATCATTTACTTTGGATATAAGACCTCATTTAGATCATCAAAATGGTTTTGTTAAAAGATATGGAATTTTCAATTCAAATATTACATTTAAAGAGAAAATATCAAAATAGCTAAAAGTCAATATTTTTCTAGCGGCAATCTACTTTTTGATTATTTTGTTTTAAACGTACAAGTCTTTTAATAAATTCATATCTCGCATTTTCTTTCATTTTTAGTTTCAAAATCTCATAATCCATAGTCCATAGATGATCGAGTCATAATTAGAGAGATTAATAAGCTTTGGATTAATTATTTCAAGAATAGTGAGCTTAGAATATCAAGAAACAAAACGACGATATTACAAAGCTCATAATAACAAGTATATCGGCATGATCAACAATATCGTAAGCTCAATATAGGCAATGAATAAAGCATGAATAAGAAGAACGTATAAGCATACGAAAGGAGTACGAGGTTCCATAAGTCTTACTTGTCATCCGGAGCTTAAGATGCTAGGAATCGAGCAATTCGAAAAATCAATGTCTAAACACAAAGATATCAAGTTCTAGGTTAATCTTAAGTTACAACTTACTAAAATCATAAGGATAACGAAATCTTAACTTACCGGAGGGTTGAAGATATCACCACCTAGATTTCCCTTGAAACTCTTCTTGCTTTCTAAAATAAATTTAAGTATATATGTGTGCTAGAAAAATGAAGTTGCATAGAGGATGAAAGAATGAAATGGAAAATGGTATGCTTGTTTTTCTTTTCATAATTTTGATGGTGTTATTCAAGCTTCAATTCCTCTATTTATAGTGTGAGTGATTGTAATTTAATTGGTCCATATTTTGTTAATTTAAACATGTCACAATTTTACCAACTCCACTTAACCATAATGGAGATTAGGTACTAGTCAAATCATATTTTTAAATAATTATAGTAAAAATAGTGGATTGGGTAATAGTCAAATCATGTCCTTAAATAATTATAGTAAAAATAGTGGATTAGGTACTAGTCAGATCATATCTTTAAATAATTATAGTAAAAATAGTGGATTAAAGTTTATAACTTATTTAGGTTTAATTTAGGCTTAATAAAATGTATTGAACCAAGATATCGGGGTGTAAACGAGGAAATTATTTTCGGGTGTGAAAAAAAATTCTCTTGAAATTTGTTCATTCTCATTTTATTTGAAATCGATTTAATTTACGAAATCAATTATTCGAAAATTTTAATTTGGAAAATCTTGGGGTATTACACTCTCCCCCCCTTAAATGAATCTGGTCCCCAAATTCTTACCTTATTCAAGCAGATGGGGATATTTGTCCCACATTTCATCCTCACGCTCCCAAGTAGCATCTTCTACTTTCTGATTTCTCCACAGAATCTTAACTTGAAATATCTTACGATTCCTAAGCTCACGAACCTAAGAATCTAGGATTCGAACGTGTTGCTTTACTTACATAAGGCCTCTTTGGGTGGGCGATTGGGTAGGACAAGTGACAATTTCTTGTTTCTCTATAATCATAGGAGAAGTCAAATATAGGTTCCGTAAGGTTCTTTTGTAGATTCTAAACTTTATATAGAATTTTTCTTAATTCTGAAGTTGAACCTTATTTGCTTAGCACACATATGCGATATAAAAGAACGTGTAGACTTAGGGCTAGATAAAACTTGTCATGAAAATCTTAAAATAAGGCATTTCTCTCCAATCTTTGCGTAGAGTCCATTTTTCGATCTCTTACTAGCACATCAGCTTAGTTTTAATCCCTTAATTTCTGTTCATGTGATAGGATATGTGAGGTGCACTGGATTAACTTACACTAACCCTCTTATTCTGTTACCAATAGAGATCCTTGAATCAGATTAATAAATTCTTTCCTTTTCATAGCTTTGCTCAGAATACTTCCAAGCCTACATGACCCTTTTCAATTTCTATATTTGCACTACAGCATGTCACTAGTTCTATATTGTCTTTTCCAAAAGAAAGGTGGTATATCTAACCTGTGATTCTTTCGAGTATTTGAATACTTAGAGAATTTTCTTAACTTCTCCAAATCAGGCATTTACTTTCTTATTATCATGCTCATCTTCGAGCTTGGGCAGTTTAAATCTCGAAAACCTAGTTAACGATTTATCCTTTAATGTTTTTCTTGCTTGTTCGTTCTGCGTTAGCCGACTATCGTTATTAGTTTCCAAGTGGCTGTAAACCCATTTATCATTGGGGAGTTTTCTTACGTGGCATCTTTTGGGTAAATTGTCCTCTGTACTCATTGGGTTTTCTGGTGCCCTTATTTCCTCAAACAAAACTTATTCCAAGCCTGTTACGTTTCCCAAGGAGTTTGTTTGATAAAGCTTCTATACTTGTCACCAAATTTATCAAATATTAGTCCATGAGATTCTTTAGTATTAATCCAATGCCCAAGACTCATAATTCTATGACCACGAAGTATACCATCAAAGCTTAAAATTGGCAATACTAAAATCCCATTTTTATTGAGTTCAAAATATTTTTCATTAATTGGTCAAAAGCCTGGTTACTAATTCACATCACAAATGAGCAAAGAAAATGATTATATAACCACTGCCACATCAAACCTAATTTCTATTATCAGAATTACCACTAGATTTTACAAAATCCAACATAATTGAGATTGCCACTCTCAAATACTTATGCATCGAAGTTCTTAACACATATGTATATAGATGGGTTTAAGATTTCATCTTCTAATTAATCTTAACTTAATTAAGATCCGTTGTCTCCTTATTTTCATATCCGGTATTTATTCTGACAACATCCTAATTTTTTTTCAGCATTGATCATCCTAATTTTGTCCATTCCTGGTAGCTGTCTCTCAAACCAAATTAGAGTCTCATCTCTCTCTCATTTAATTCCTTATTAGAGTCTCGCTCGTTCACGTTCTGACTGTCTCCCTGATTGGGACCACATTTCAACTCTTTCATTCTAATCATTTTTTTTCCTGGTCCATCCTATCAATGAAATTTCCAATAATCGCAATTGGCTAGAAGAATTATCAATGTAATAACAAATCTATCTTAACGCTAAGGTTCCCTTAATCATATTGTTTAACGATATACATAAGCTTCGTTCCTTTATCCATCTCTTCTTAAAGTCACTAGGGTTGATATCTAACCTAGAACAATTCAACAGCATTTTCATGCTTATAACATCTTCCTAAAATCAAATGGCTAATGTGTAAATATAACAATTCACAAATTGGTAGGCCTCCCAATTGCAATATGATACATTTAAGCATCACCCATCATACCAAATGATCATAACTTAATCCAGTTCAATCCTAAGATATAGGTCCAAAGAAGTTCTCATCCCAAGAGTCTGATTTTAGCGTCGCGATATAACTGGCCTAGGACCTCCCACCAGGCATTGGAACTCTAGAGGTGGCTCATACGGGCTCAAGAGGTGGCTCCCGCTCATGTAGCACTTCGCCCTGTAGGCTCAAGAGGTGGCTCCCATACGCGTAGCACTTTGCCCCGCATAGCACTTAGCTCCCTTTAACTAGTGGTCGGCTCTGATACCATCTGTAACGCCCCGTGTCACGACGGCATTCCGCCTCGCGACCCGAGATGCTACTCGTGAACTAAAAACGAACTAGAACTCAAATGCAGGAACTAACGAGAACAATTCTAACTAAAGTCCCAAGATAATATTCCAAATTGATTCAAACTAAAATCCCAAAATATCATTCGAGACAATAAAGTAGCCCACAATACTTAAGCATCTAATTATCTATTACAAGCCATCATAAAATACAACTTATGAGTTCAAAGGTCCGAACTGGCTAAAATTCATACTTAATATA
>JACFYI010003849.1:178465-193610 GCA_014898755.1 Handroanthus guayacan
TTCAGAGCGACCTCACATATGTAGAACAGCCTGTGCGTATCCTAAATTCTCAGGATTGTGAGCTTAAGAATCGTAGGATACCTCAAGTTAAGGTTCTTTGGAAGAATCAGAAAGTAGAAGAGGCAACCTGGGAACATGAGGATGAGATGCGAGACAAGTATCCTCACTTGTTCAAATCAGGTATGAATTTGGGGACCAAATTCTCTTAAGGGGGAAGAGTGTAATATCCCGAATTTCCCCTAATTAAATTCTGAACATCTATTTTTCGAACAGTAAATCAATTTCATTATGGCGAGAATCACATTATTATTTGAATTCGTTTCTCGCATTCAAAAAATTGTCTTCGCACTCGAGCCCAACTTCTTGCAATTTTTCGGCCCATTGAGCTTAATTTAAGCCCAAGATCATGGCCTAATTACAAGCCCAATTTCAACCCATTTCTTGATCCATTAATATAAATAAATAAAAAAAAGAGAAGATCAAATCAGATTTTGCAGCTATGGCTGCCGGATTTGTCCCAAGAAATTTGGGATTTGGTTTCCAATTGTTTATGCTAAAAATTTGTCTACCAAGCATTGCTATTTTCCTTGCCTATAAATAAGGAGATTGGAAGCATTGAAGCTTGGATTTCATTCATTTTCAGCAACCATTTCAGCTTCCTTTCTTTTTCTTTCCTTTTTCACAGCAACAACAACTTCTGTTTTTCTTTCTCTTTTCTTCATCAAAAGACAGCCCTCGCCGTACAACCCCACTCATATATTTTCTTAAACTAATCAACAAGAAACCAAGGGGAAATAGTGGCTATTCTCACTCTCAAGATTTGGTAAGCATGAATATTAATATGATAAATGTTTGAGTTTGGTTTGGAAGGAGTTTAACATGTTGTATCTCCATTTTAGGTGTTTGAAACAAGCTTTGGAAGCTTAGATCACCTTTGATAAGTGTATCAAGAACAAGTAAGACTTATAGCTCATCTCTTTCCTCCTAAGCATACTCTATGATCATCATATTGCTATTATTTCCTATCTTGAACGAGCCATATATGCTTTAAATTTTGTTGATCATGCTCGCTTTTGCTTCTATTGGCTCATATCCTCTTTGTTATTTGTTATTTGTTAAAATAATGATCATCTTGTGAATCACGACTTGACCATATTCGGACCTTGGACTATGAGATTTGTGACCGAAAATGAAAAGAGACAGGAGATATGGACTCATTAAAAGACTTGAATGCTTAGAAATATAACAAAACGGGCAAAAAATATGATTTTTATAATTTGATCACGATTTCTTTCTATTAAAATCCTAAACCAAAGTTAAAACTATGATTTATAAATGGTATCACACCTAAGAATACTTCAAAATATGTATTTTGAACAAAAATGGAAGATTTGAAATGAAAATGAAAGAAAGAGAGGTAATAAATAAAGTGATTTTAGCTACTTTCTCTAATTTTTAAAAAATAGTTAGGCTTGGAATTTGGTATAACTCGCTTTATAAAAATTGTAGAGAAAAATCCGAGAAATTCCCAGAAAATATATATATAAAAAAAAAATTACCGCGCGTGAATAGTGCCACAGTCGCCCCCAAACCAGAAACATTGCGCCGTTCGGCGCGAGCGCGCCCATTTTCGAGCGCGGTCACGCCCAGGGCAGTGTCCAAATTTTTAAAATTTGATTTCTTTTGTCATTTTAAACCTATTTCCTACCTCGTTTCAATGATTTAATGTTTGTCAAATGATTATTCTTTAACTCAAGTTGCGATTCAGATGAGTTCTAAATTTAACGTTTATTTTCAATAGATTTGTCCATATTCAACCTCTCTAAGCGTGTTATGACTTCAAAATGAAATCCTCAAGTCCATGGTTAACTTTGATTCGTTTGCTCGATATGAATGCACATGTTTGGATTATCTATTGATATGATTGGCCAAATCAAGTTGTGCCCAAGTGGCTATATGCTTCCTACATGTTTCGATATACTCCATTTGTTTTTAGCCTGTCAGAATGTCAGGTTTTAGTTGGGCCTTGGGAATGAACAGGGGTATCGGATGGAGCAACATCGGGTTGACATTCTGAGCCTCTTGGGATTTCCTCATGTGGGGTAGTTCGGACGGGCCCTGGAGGTAGGGTTCGAAGGGATTACCTTAAAGCACGTATGTTGGCTGTGCTTTCCAGTTGTTTGATGCTCCCTCGGGAGTTAGAGGGATAAGGATGACATAGTGATATATGTTGGCGATATAAAGGTGACAGACCCACCAAAAGATTGAATTCAGCCATACGATTTATTAACGGGAATGTGATATAAGCTTATTTGTTATCAGTCTGTTTCTTTCGTATTATTCGTTCTGAAAAGATATAAAATCACATTCACGTTCTTGATTCTGAAATGTTTATTGTTGAGCTATTGTACTCCATTCATATATCATTTGAATCTCGCTCTTCAAATGCTTATCATTCGAATTTCGTATTCCTTGTTTTCCGCTATAAGTTTTACTGGGTCAGTGGACTCATGATTTCATGATTTATTATATAGGGAATCTGCCATGAGGTCCAGCTGATATAAGATAGGTCTTGTTAGTATATTAGTATGCTTTTGACATGTATCAGATTGTATTTTGACTTGGTCCGAACATTAGAATTTTGAATCTAGTAAGCTTGTATAGGGCCTCTTGGTTGTATGAACAAATGTTTAGTGGGTTTTGTATTCTGTAAGTTTCGTTCAGCTTGTAATATTGACCTTTTGAACTTAAATTGAATGCCATTACTTTTTAGTTTCCGTTTATAGTTTTCGGTTAGTCTGTTCGTGAGTGGCACTTCGGGTTTCGGGATCTCGATTACCATTCTTGGAACCCATGGCGCTACAGATATGGGCATGTCTTGGTATGAAATTGGGTTTTAAAATTCAAATTGAACCGAAAGTGGGCACTTAGGCTCTGAAAAGGGCACCTAAACCGCCCAAAACAAAAATGTTGGACAGAGGCTGGGTGCTGGGCTGCCTATATGGGTGCTTAAGCGCCCAAGCCTCTGGAATGAATAGTAGTTTTGCCCGAGAGTGGGCATTGGGATGCCCATCTGTGCACGCTCAAGTGCTGACTCTCGGGTTGAAATCTAATTTTTTATCTTTTGATTTTCTTTGAATTTTTTATCCAAAAATACATTTTTGAGGTTCTTATATACGTAAAAATATTTATAAAATATCATTTCAGATTTTGATTTTGAAATTTTTTGAAAGATCATTTTAATGTCGAAAAGTATGGTTTTGTCCATATCACCCATTTTTTAATCGTTCTTAGTTCGTTTCTCCCCTTAGTCTACGGTCTATCATTCAATACTCAATTCTAAACATCGGTATAAGAGTCGAGATGATTCATTTAGCATGGGATTTTACATATTCAAAAGGGTTTGAGCATGGATAGGCAAGAATAACAAACAACCTCATAGAATTTCATGCTCAACATATTAATGGCACCAAGTACTCAATAACTCAATCATGCTTGATCAAGGAAAAGCTGAAGAATACATGCTCATGAGGAGGAGAAGATACCATAAATCTTACCTCTAGGAGCTTAAATCCGAAAATGTGTTTGATTCAAGCTTATAACCAACACCTATAACCATATATATATTCTTGTCAAACGCTATCATAGATATCATTTATCCAATCGTAAACCACAAACCTAAAGCCACTTACCAAGTATTTGAATGAGAGCTCACACCCACAAGAATCCCCCTTAGCAAAATCAATTTTTGAGAGTAAACAAGGAGGCAAGTGAAGTTTATAATGCAAGAGTGCTTGCGGTAAGAGATTTTCTATAGAAATTTATGATGCACATATGGCTTATTTATAGAGTGGAAAAAGGGATCAAAATAAGAGAATCTTTAAACCTAAGCCCCTCAAAATAATTACCAAAAATTGGGTGATGGGTTAGGGTGGCTAATGACAATATAGGAGTGGATGGATGGATGGATATCCTATCCATTTTTGCTGCTGCGCTTGGGAAAATTTGCAGAATCCTTCTTCTTTTATTTATTTTTATTTTTTTGAGTTTTCAAATGGTGCTTATTTAGTCAACAAAAGTGGCTAAGTATTGGGTTATGTCTTAGGCTTGTATTGGGCTTATTTTATGGGCTATTTGGGCTTATTTTGGGTCGAAATGTGACGATAAATTGAAATGGGTTTGCTCGAAATCATTTCAAATGCACAAACGGGTTTTGGTTTTAAAATGATGCTTGATTTTGAAATCAAATAAATTTTTGATAAATCAATAATTCAAAATTTTATTTTCGGGAATTCTCGGGTGTTACAGGGTCACTTTCTATAAGCAACATTGAGGACTTACCGATTTGCCAGTCTTGTTTAAAGGAAAAAATAAGTAAGTCACCGTTTTTTGGACAACCGGAATGTACCACCAAACCATTGGAACTAGTTCATATGGATATATGCGGGCCACTAAAAATTAGTGCTCGAGGTAGTTATAATTACTTCATTACATTTACCAATGATTATATATATTTGTGCAGGTGTTTCTTATGAAGCACAAGTCTGAAGCTTTCGAAATGTTCAAAGTACATAAAAATAAAGTAGAGAAATAACTCAAACTAAGTATAAAAACTCTTCGATTTGATCAAGGAAGTGAATACTTAAGTGATGAGTTTCTTGGTTATTTTGAAGAGAATGGGATTCTCTTACAGTGGACTTCACCTGCTACACCACAGTTGAGTAAACCATACCTTGTTGGACATGGTATGGTCTATAATGAGTTTCATGGACCTTCCTCTTTCCTTAGCCCTTGAAACAGCGGTGAAGTTACTAAACATAGTACCTTCTGAGTCGGTGCCCAAAATACTACATGAGATGTGGTATAATAAAGTACCCTCATATTCTTACTTGAAAGTATGGGGATTTCCCGCCTATGTGAAGAGACTAGTGGAAGATAAGTTGAATGCTAGATTCACTTTATGCAGATTTGTGGGTTATTTTAGAGAGTTTGTAAGTTATTACTTCTATAATCCTTTGGAACAAAAGGTGTTTGTTTTTAGAAATACCACCTTCTTGGAAAAAGAGTTTCTATTAGATAAAAAATGCCAAATCGTGGACTTCATGAAGTCCACAATTAAGAAGAAAACCTACAATCAATAAAAAAAAAAAGAACCTCAAAACACGCAACTTCCTAGAAGGTCTGATCTGATCCGAATAGAGCACAAAAGCTTTGGATTTCTTCATAAAACTGGTCAATCGGATAGCGATCCAAAGACCTATGAGGAAGCCATGTCAGACATGGATTCGAGACAGTAGCAACAAGCTATGTAGTCCAAATTTCATGTACTCCAATAAGATTTGGACCTTAGTGGATCCACCAAAAGGTATAGTACATGCTAGATGTAAATGGATCTTCAAATGTGAGCTGGGAGTTAATGGAGAGGTTGTGACATATAAGTTGATGCCTAAAAGATATACCTTACGACGGGGTATAGACTTTGAGAAAATCTTCTCGTCTGTCGCGATGCCTAAATCATTAGGATACTGCTTTCCATAGCTGCATATTATGTCTATAAGATATGACAGATGGATGTGAAAATCGCTTTTATTAACGGTAGCCTCAATGAAGAAATTTATATAGAGCAACCAGAGGGCTTCACATCCAGTGGGAGCGAGTGAAGGTTTGCAAGCTCCAAAAGTCCATTTATGGACTTAAGCAAGTGTCTAGAAGTTGGAACATACGTTTTGATGAGATAGTCAAAGGGTTTAGCTTCATAAAAAATGTGCATGAGCCCTGTGTGTACAAGAATAGCAATGGGAGCACGATGCAATATTTAGTACTTTATGTAAATGACATCCTACTAATTAGGAATGATATGGGAGCGTTAGAATATACTGAAGCATAATTATCTACACAATCCTCCATGAAAGACTTGGGAGAGACATCTTTTGTATTGAAAATAAGGATCTATAGAGATAGATTGAAAAGATTATTAGGGCTCTCCCAAAGTTCATACATAGATAAAATACTAAGAGATTTAGTATGGACGAATCCAAGAAAGGGTTTCTCTATATGAGATATGGGTTACATCTCTCTAAATTTGTGACTACTATACCTTACGCCTTTGCTATAGGAAGCATAATATATGTGATGCTATGTACAAAACTAGATGTAGCACACGCTCTAAGTGTTACGAGCCACTTTCAATCCAATCTCGGTGAAAGTCACTAAAGTGCCTTAAAAGCAACCTATTGCGTTAATGGCGGCGCAATAAATCCAATGTAGATGACAATAAATCTATTTTAGGATTTATGTTTTGCATTAATGGCGGCGCGGAAAGATGGAAAACTTCCAAACAAGATACCACAGCTGATTGCACCACTGAGGCGAAATATATAGCAGCATCAAATGCTACAAAATAGGGTGTTTAGATGAAAAATTTCATCCGAAAGTTGGATGTAGTTCCTAGCATGGCGGAGCCTAATGTCATGTTCTGGGACAACAAAGGAGCCATCGCACAAGCAAAAGAGCCAAGATCTCATCAGCGATCCAAGCACATAATGAGACGTTACCATTTGATCCGAGAGATAATTGATAGAGGCAATATTAGAGTGGAAAACATCGCCTCAGAAGAGAATATAGCAGATCCACTAACTAAGCCACTTACCTAGAAGGTCTTTGAGAGACATATTGAGAAGATGGGCCTAAGGACTATAAGTAATGGGCTTTAGAGCAAGTCGGCGATTGTTAGAGTAGTGCCCCGCAGCCAATTAAATTTAGCTTGTAATAACTGCTCTTCTTTAAACAATCTTATTTTTGCAATATAAATAAAATGGCCATCTTCTTCACATCCTTGTGAATTTTCTTATCAATAGTCGATATGGAAAAAGTCCTCTACATCGTACAAGGCTATGAAACCACATCATGCATATGATAGTGATCATGAAATTAGTCTCTAGATATATTGATCTTAAATTCTCTAAGTTGTAAAATCTTTGACACGAGGACATCTTAAATTTGGACAAACTTGCACTAATGATACATAATTCAAGGGATTGAATTATTGTCCCATTTCATTAGTAATTAGAATAGTAGACACTGATGCATGTTCGTGGGTCCTTGTTAGAAGAACAAGTTCACTGAGAGACCTGATATAGAGAATTTCATAAGATAGTCGTAGTGGCATTCGGCGATGGATTATTCTATTTTTTATAATAGTGCATATAATTAGTCCTTAGACTTGAGAAACCATGGTAGCCTTATGGTAGGTCCTTGTTCTTTGATGTGCATCTAATGAGATACACGTTGGGAACAAGTTATCTATATATAAAGATTTGTGAGTTTCAAGAAAGGATCTATTTTCTCGTCTTGATGAACAAGTTATATCTTCAATGTTTTCTATCATGATTCGATTCAAGAAAATCCTTGTGCAAGGTAGTGTATCAATTTTTAAAAGAGTTTTCAAAGTTAAGAACACAAAAGAATTAATCATTAAGAATATATGCATAGTTATTGGGCTATTAGGAACACCAAAAATATCTTAACCCTGTGCTACAATTGGGAGATGAAAATAGAGGGGCTGTATTTGCATGGTATGCGTAAGTAAATGAGGTTCACACGAATTAATTTATCAAAAAATTGGGCTCCATAAGCTTGAGGTTAAACATTGGCTATGGAGATTGGGTTTTCTAGAATTAATTGAGATTATGAGTGATTAATTAAATTGTAATGAGTTACAAGCCCATGTCTAATTAATTATGAACCTAGAGGGTCACACCTTTTCTCGATATTATCCTCAAGGTGAATTTAATGGAAATTCTCTAATTAAATTATAGAGAAATCTCCTAAATCAGTTTTAGGCTAAATAAGACAAATTTTGACTGAAAGTCAAAATCTTTAACCTAAGTTAAAGTGGGTCTTCTTGGATAGATTAATTTGAAGAATTAAATTAGTTTAATTAAATTAGTAGTTAATTTAATTCAATTAATTTTAATAGTTGATTTTAATTTATTCAAGTAGAATAATTAAATTGGAGAGAGAATTTAATTTCATACATGCCAAGCTAGAGAACTATGTGGCATTTTAATTAAAGCATTAATTAAAATAAGACATGGAATATCCTACTTGGATGCCATGTGAACCATTAGAATTTAAAACGAGTATCTAAATCCTTCCCTTCAACTTCCATGTCACCTAGGACTCCAAGTGGGATATAAAATAACTACCATCACACCAAAAACACATCATATGGCCAAAAATTGCATCCAGAAAATTTGGAAGTTTTTGAAATATTCTCTCTCCCTCCAAAAACCAATTTCCTCTTTATCTTTTCCATTGGATCTCCATGCCTAAGTTTAGATCTAACCATAAATTTAAGATGATTCAAAAGAGGAAGTGTGGATCTAACATCAAAGTGTGAATCCACCTAAGAGATTGAAGAATTAAAGATTGATTCAAGTTTTCAAGAATTTAGCCTGAAGGATTTTGGAAGAGTATTTTCAATTTCTTCACAAGGCAAATTGATTGAAGATCTTTTTCAAGTTATGGAGTAGATCATTGAAGAATCAATCAAAGATCAAGGAGTGGATCAACTCGAAGTGAAGAGAATTTGGTTTCAAGAAGATCAAAATGTTGATCAAACTTTGGAGACAGAAATCGGACTTGAAGAGAAACATTCGGCCGGATTATTTTTGATCCGATAAAGGTAATTTCCTCACCTCTAAATTTAGATCTATGCTCATATGGTGATTCTTGAAGGTTTAGGCTATTTATCCATAGTTGTTGAATGTAATTTAATATTTATTCTACTGCAATTTTGATTGTTTGTGCCTTCACCTTCACCTTTACTTGCACCGTTTTATAGGTAATTGGTGTAGGTGACACCAGTCTATGTTAGTGGGTACTTGTTAGACAAACAAGTTTGCTGAGAGACCTGACATATAGAATTCCATGAGATAGCCATAGTGGCAGAATGTTCTCTATCTTATGATAGTGCATATGACTAGTCCTTAAACTTGAGGGACCATAGTAAACTTATAGTAGGTCTTTACTTTTTTATATGTGTCTCGACTACTTTCAAGTGAGTCACATGAGATGGATATTGGTTGCAAGCCATCTACACATAGAGGTTTGTGAGTCCCAAGAAAGGATTCGTTTTCTCGTCTTGATAAATGAGAATATCTATAGTTTCTATAATGGCTTAATTCAAGGAAATATTTGCGCAAGGTGGTGTGTCGATTTGGAAAAGAGTTTTCAAAATTGAGAACACAAACGAATTGATAATTAGGAATATATGTATAATTATTGAACTATTAGGGACGTTGAAAATATCTTAACCCGAGACCACAATCGGGAGATTGAAAATAGAAGAATAACCGTACTTGCAGAGCATACGTAAGTAGGTAAGATTTGCACCATAATTAATTCATCAACAAATTAGACTTCGTATGCTTGTGGTTAGAGGTCGACTATGGGGATTGGATACTTTAGAATTAATAAAGATTAATTCTATGAGTGATTAATTAAATACTTTAATCAATTATAAATCAAAAAAGTTACGAGCCCATGTCTAATTAATTGATGAATCTAATGGGTCATATGCCTTTCTCGATTTAGTCATGATATAAATTTAATGGAGATTTTCTGATTGGATTAGAAAAAATTGTCTAAACTACATTTAAGCAAAAGAAGAGAAATTTGACTAAAAGTTAAAATATTTGACTAAAATCAAAATTGGTCTTTTTAAATAGATTAATTTGAAGAGTCAAATTATTCTAATTAAACTAATAGTTAATTTAATTCAATTAATTTTAATAGTTGAATTAATTGATCTAAGAAGACAATTTAAATTAGGAGAAAAATTAAAATAGGTATTTAAAATTAATTGAAATCTATGTTGTACTTTAATTAATTTTTAATTAAAATGCCACATAGATTAACCAACTTGGATGCCAAGTAGCACAAGAAGAGAAGAATCTAGATTTTTTTCTCCAAAATCACCTTGCCAACTAAGTATCCAAGTTGGTAAGAATCACACTTTAAATACCATCAAAACACCTCTCAATTTTTGGCCACTTCTTATTTTCGATGAAAAAGAAGCTGAAAGTTTCCCTTTTTTCTCTAAAATCTTTTTCTTTTCTCTCTCCAAATTCATACTTGAATTTAAGATCTAACCAATAGATGTAAGTGACTACCTAAAGAGAAAGAGTGGACTAACATTAGAAGTGTGAATCTACATTATTTTGGAATTCAAAAGTTGATAATCCAAAAGGAGACAAAGCTCACGGCATTTGTGGCTTTGGAGAACCAAAGTTTCGGATCTCTTGAGACAACCTATGCACCTTGAAGCTTTGGAGTGAAATTGAAGATTTTATCAAGTTTTGAATTGGATTCATTAAGCTTGAAGCGGATCAAGAATTGATCACGTGAAGAGAACAAACTTTCGGTTCGTAGGAGGTGTTTGGCTGAACTTGTTTAATCTAGAATCAAGGTTGGTTTTCTCTCTTTAGATCTTATGCTCATATGAGAATCCTATGAAAGATTTAGGTTTTAATTCATGTGATGAATATTTTATTTCGCTACGATTTTGTTTTAATTTAGCCCAACCTTTACTTTCATGAACATTATAACACCTTCAAGAAATTGTTTAGGACTCGAATGGTTTAAAGTCAAGTATCCACGAGCATGGTTTAGAAATAATTTTTTTAATTGAAAAGCTCGAGAAACTTGATGTTATTATGGATAATGATCTTTATATAGACTTGATTCTTCAATTATTGCCAAGCTCATTTGACCAATTTGTCATGAATTTCAACATGAGTAACTCGAAGTGATGTTAATAATCCTGTTAATATACTTGTCATGACCAAGTCTACTATGAAGAAAGACAAGACGATATTGGTTGCTTTAACCTCAAAGTCCCATAAGCGCAAGGCGAGGAAGAAGAAAAAAAGTTCTTTTTCTAAAGGAAATCATGCTACAAAATCATTGGGTGGAATCAAGAAGAAAGCCAATGCTAAAGAGGCCAAATGCTTTAAAGACTGAGCATTTGAAAAAGAACTGCAAGAAGTATTTGGCTTTTTTGAAAATTAGTATGTTCTTTGTTGAAGTTAATCCTTCGATTAACAGTAATATATGAATATTTGATACCGCATGTGATTCTTACCTTTGCAACTCGTTGTAGAGGATACAGAGGGCCAAAAAGCTAAGCAAAAGGGATGTGATCTTTAAGATAGAAAACAGTTACACTGAAGCCTCAATCCTAGTTACTTTAGCTTATAGTAGTCAAAAGTTAAAATTGAATAATTGTCTCTTTATTCTATCTTTGTTAAAGAACATTATTTCAATCCCCGTATCGGATAAAGAAAATTATGACCTTTTTTGCAAGAATGAAAAGTATTTTCTTTCTAAAGATAGTTCTTTAATTGTTATTGGTATACTAATAAATAGTCTTTACACCCTAAATTCTAACGTCACATTATTACAAATTCAATACAAGAACACAAGAAAGTTAAATGACCATAACAAAGTATATTTGTGATATGCTAAATTTGGGTATATTTCCAAAAATAGAATAAGTAGATTGGTTGCCTCAATGTCCCTTTCTATAAGTGACATTGAGGAGTTACCAACTTGTGAATCTTGTTTCAAGGAAAAAATGACTAAGTCACTATTTATTGGACAACCAGAGCGTGGCACTAAACTATTAGAACTTGTTCACACAAATGTATGTGGGCCACTAAAATTAGTGCTTGAGGTGGTTATAATTACTTTATTACATTTACCAACTATTATACACATTTAGGATGGTTGTTTCTTATGAAGAACAAGTTCGAAGCCTTTGAAATGTTCAACGTATATAAGAATGAAGTAGAAAACAACTCAAACTAAGTATAAAAACTCTTCGATCCGATCGAGGAGGTGAACATTTAAGTGACAAGTTTCTTGATTCTTTAGAAAGGAATGAGATTCTCTCACAGTGAACTCTTCTTGCTACACCACAATTGAATGGTGTGACGAAACGTAGAAACTGTACCTTGTCGGACATGGTACAATCTATGATGAGCTTCACATGTCTTTCTCTTTCATTTTGGGGCTATACCCTTGAAATGGCGGCAAAGTTACCAAATATAGTATCTTCAAAATTGGTGCTCAAAATGTCACATGAGATGTATATTAAAGTGCTCTCGTATTCTTATTTGAAGGTAAGGGGGTCTCTTGCTTATGTTACCAGTTTAGTGGGAGATAAGTTGTATGCAATACCACCTTCTACAAATTCGTGGGTCATCCTAGAGAGTTTGCGGGTTATTACTTCTATGATCATTCGAAACAAAAGGTGTTTGTTTTAAGAAATGCAACCTTTTTAGAAAAGGAGTTTCTATTTGATAGAAAAGGCAAAATCAAGGAATTTGATGAAGTTTACAATTAGGAAGAGAACTCACGACCAATAAAAGCAACTGAACTTCAAAGCACACAACTTCCCAAAAAGTCTTATCGAATTAGGAGAGAGCTCGAATGGTTGGAATTTCTTCATAAGGTTGGCCAATCGAATAGCGATCTGAAGATTTATGAAGAAGCCATGTTAGACGTGTATTTGAGACATTGGCAACAAGCTATGCAGTCCAAAATGGACTCTATGTACTATGATAAGATTTCAATTTTAGTTGATCCACTAGAGGCTATAGTGTCCGTTGGATACAAATGGATCTTAAAGTATAAGCTAGGAGTTAATGGAGAGGTTGTCACTTATAAGGCAAAATTAGTGGCTAAAAGATATACCCAACGATTAGATATAGACTTTTAGGAAACTTTCTTCCTAGTCGCAATACCTAAATCCATTAGGATTTCACTTGCCATAACAACATATTATGACACGGAGATATGGCAAATGGATGTGAAAACTGCTTTTTTTATTGGTAACCTTGATAAAGAAATTTTTATGGAACAACCAGAGGGCTTCATATCCAGTAGGAGCAAGCAAAAGTTTGCAAGATCCAAAGGTCCATTTATAAACTTAAACAAGAGTCTCAAAGTTGGAATATATATTTTGATGAGATAGTAAAAAGGTTCGGCTTCATAAAAAGTGTGTATGAACTTTGTTATACATGGAAGCACGGCATAGTTTTTAATGCTTTATGTAGATGACATTCTACTCATTGAAAATGAGGCAGTAGCATTAGAGTATACTAGAGTATAGTTGTCTACACAATCCTCCATGAAAGATTTGGGAGATGTATCTTTTGTATTAGGAATACGGATCTACGGAGATAGATCAAAAAAATTGTTGGGGCTCTCCCAAAGTATGTTCATAGATAAAATACTAAAGAGGTTTAGTATGGAAGAATCCAAAAGAGAGTTCCTTCCTATGAGACATAAGTTACATCTCTCTAAGTCTATAGCCCTAATGACAAAAGAAGAGAGACGTAGGATGTCTGGCATACCATATGCATCTGCTATACGAAGCATAATATATACAATTCTATGTACAAGACTGAATGTAGCATATGCTATAAGTGCTATGAGTCATTGGAATGCTGTAAAAATAATTCTCAAGTATTTAAGAAGAACTAAGAAATTATTTCTTGTTTATGGCGCTAAAGAATTGAAATTGAAAGGGTTTTTAGATTCTAGTTTCCAATCTAATGTAGATGACAGTAAATTCATTTTTGGACTTATATTTTGTCTTAATGGCAATGCGGTAAGTTGGAAAAATTCCAAGCAAGATATCATAGCCGAATCAACCATTGAGGTAGAATACATAGCAGCATCAGATGCGGAAAAAGAGAGTGTTTAGATGAAAAACTTCATCCAAGAGCTAGATGTAGTTCCTAGCATGTTCAAGCCCATTGTCATCTTCTGTGACAACAATGGAGTCATCGCATAAGAAAAGGAGCTGAAATCTCATCAGCGATCCAAGCACATACCAAGGTATTATCATTTGATCCAAAAGATCATTAATAGAGATGACATTAGAGTGGAACAGGATGCCTCAGAAGAGAATATAACAGATCCACTAACTAAGCCGTTTATGCAAAAGGTCTTGAGAGGCATCTTGAGAAGATAGGCCTAAGGACTATGAGTAATTGGCTCTAGGGTAGGTGGAAGATTATTAGAGTAGTGTCCCGCAATTGCTTAGATTTGGCTTGTCATAATTGCTCTTATATGAATGATCTTATTTTTGCAGTATAAATGAAATTGCTATCTTTTCATATCTTTGTGGATTGATTCATCGACAATCGATGTAGAAGAAGTCTTCTAGTTCATATAAGGTTATGAGGCTAGGCCACGTATATGATGGTGATTATGAAATTAGTCTCCAGATATCTTGATATTAAAATTCTCCAACTCATAGAATCTTTTACGCAAGGATATCTTAGATTTGGACACATTTGCACTGATGATACATAATCGATGTAGCTGATACAGGTGCATGTTAGTAGGTGCCCCGTTTCTTACATAATTGATGTAGTTGACATCAGTCCATATTAGAAGAATAAGTTCACTGAGAGACCCAACGTAGAGAATTCTATAAGATAGCTGTAGTGGCATTCGATGTTGGATTATTCTCTATCTTATGATAGCGCATATAATTAGCCCTTAGACTCGAGGGACCATGGTAATCTTATGGTAGGTCCTTGTTCTTTTATGTGCATCTCGACCACTCATCAGCAGATCACATGAGGTGTATGAAAGTGAATATTAGGCCAAAATAAATCAAACTGCAGTGGAAATAAACATTCATCGACATAAGTCAACGCCTAAATCTTCAAATGATCCTTATATGAGCCTAGAATTTAGATTAAAGATGAGGGAACGAACATTAATTCTTGAATGTTTAGGTTGACAGAAAACAACTTCAAGAAACTGTGACCTTTCCTTCTATTTTTGTAGCAACCCGAAATTTTCGAAATTAAAATTTAGAACGAGAGAATCTATCTAATTAAATTTTTAGACAAAATTTTTCCCAATGAAAATTTTGAACTCCCAAAAATCCAATTCATAAACGTTATAAAACGTTTTTTGAGAAAAACTCTAATCGGTACACGATTTTTCATCGTTTTGAAATTTTTCTCGGAACCATAAATATTTTATCATCTTTATGAAAATTATTATACACATAATTTTGGATCAAAGAAATAAGTTTTAGCTCAAATTTATAGCCAAA
>JACFYI010003849.1:202178-218055 GCA_014898755.1 Handroanthus guayacan
TAGATAACCTAAATAAGAGTAAATAAAATATTGATGAGGTCTTGGCATTTTTTTCAAAAGCCCTCACTTAGAAAGTCTAAATATTTTCGCAAGAAAAATTATGTTAAGTTATAATGGACAAATTAAATTAGATTTAATGTTTCATGCCTTCCATCAATAAATAAATGACATGAGATGCTATCGGATGAGCACGTTGGCTACGTCTTGTGGGACGTGCCCACTTGAAAAACTATGATCACTACTTTAAGCATGTGATGCTCTTTTAATTAGTTCAATTATGGCATTGGCTACATCTCATGGGATGACCGCAATTGAGTTAATTGAAAAGAATGATTGGTAGATCAAACTTAATATCAAACAATATAGATGACTACGTTTTGTGGGTTTATACGAAAGATGAGGTAAAATAACTTTAGGGGTTGCATAGTTGCTGCAATTGATGAAGTTAGTTACCTAGCTAAGGAGTTATTTATAGTTGGCTACGTCTCCAAGGTCTATGAATAATTCTTAAGTGTGAGATCCCGAAAATTCCTTTAATTTAATTTTTAAACTCTTGTGTATAATCAATTAATTTTTCGTCGATTCGATATTTTTCTCACATTAAAAATATTTTATTATTTTCAAAGAATATATTTTATATTCAAAAGTTATTGAAATTATTATTTTGCCCCAAAAACTCTCATAACTATATATTTTTAGACTATTAGTTTTAAAAATTATTTCATTTTACGGCTACAAATTCTATGTAAAGGAAAAACTCGTCTTAAAAATTTTTCTTTCGACCAAAACCATACCATTAACTTCAAAAATTATATTTTAGCCCAAAAGATTCTTGGATTATCAATTTTACCCCTAAGTTTTATGAATTTTAAAATGTAGCGCCGTTTTAAACAATTTTTATCGCTATTGTCCGAAAGACTTCAAAACAGCGAAATCACTTCGATTTAGCAACCAAAAATATTATTTCAATTAAATATGGACCAAATATGATATTCTAAAGCCAAAACCAAGCCCTTGGACCCAAGGAATTGAGCCCAATGCTTAGTTTTTTTTTTTAGCCCACAACTAAACCAAATTCCTAAATTTAAAAAATAAATAAATAAATAAAAATGAAAGAAAAAAGAGCTCAGCCGACCACACCCTAACACACACTCACAAAGGTAAAATGAAATAAGGCCAAGTGGTTAATATTTAGAAGCTTAATGAGCTCATGGCTTAGCTCATAAGAAACACCATCCTAAGCTCTCATAAATGCTATACTTTGTATTATACTAAAATACATATATGTATATACTTTGGGGTGTATATACAAGGAAGAAAACAAAGCACAAAACATAAAATTACCACTGTCTTAAGCTCAGAAAATCGAGAGAAAAAGAGAAAAAAATCGAGAGAAAAAGAAGGAAGAAAAAGAGCAAAAAACTTCAACCTTACCTCAACTTTTACCCATAGAAATTAAAAGAGAGTTGTGTGGGGGACTTATCTAAGTTTAAATCTACAAGCTTAGGTAAGTTTTGATTGTGTTTAGTAAGTAGATTTGTTGAAAATCATATGAATTTAAGGAAACTTATTTCTATGGTAGGCGATTAGTAGATTAAAGTGAAGTAGCTACTTGAATCCAAGCAAAACCATCACACAAGGTAAAAATCAAAGACTCCCCACCTTTGTGTTCAATTTTCAGATCATGATTCTTTTCTTTTGATTCATAAATTGATGTTGTGGCTATGAGAGTTCTTGTTTTGGCTTTAAATTGATTATGGCTTGATGTTATGAGCTATTTGTTTACTCTCATGTGATTGATGATTGTTGTTGGAGCAAAAATTTGATTTGAACTTAGAGAACCATGATTTTGACCTTAGGAATATAAGAATGATAGTAGATCATCATTTAGATTTAGTGGTTAAGTAATTTCTCAAAATTTATGAAGTATTGAAAACTTGGACTGTTCTCAGGTAGAAAGGCAGAACACTTACTTCACTTTAAAAAATTGAAAACTACACTTCTACTACTCAAAAAATTTCATATAAGGTACCTTTAGAAATCTCTTCGAGTATAGATGATGATAAAACCAAGAATCACTCGAAAACACAGAGGGAAATGGTAGAAAAATGCATTTGAATGAAACCTACCATTTCGGCTGGGATAGGGGAGGTCTAAGTCCTAGCCTTAAGTTCAAAAATTCATAACTAGACAACCACATGCCCTAAAAATCCACACAATACACCATTGGAAACCTTGTTGAGTGTAAATATCATTAGAATCAAGAATGATCCAAATCCATAAAAGAAAAAGCCCAGAAACACTGTTTGATCCAAACATATCAGTTTTCCCGGGTAGCAGGGGTTGCACTGGAACTGGTCCTAACCCTTTCCCTAATTTCAACTCATTGGAACCTACTCATTTCTTCACCAAATTGAACCCAAAAATATAGGTTGGAAACCTTGTTAAGTGCAGATAACAATAGGCTCAAGAAATTTTAGAATCCATGAAGGAATCAACCCAGAATATTTTGTGAACCCAAACCTATCCGGTTGATTCGAGAACTCGGTAGATTCTTGTATCCATTTTAAAAATTCGTAACTAGAGTTTTACTCGTCGGATTTTCAATATAAAATCACCCTTGAAAAGCTTGTCGAGTCTAGATAGTCGTAAAACTGAATTGCCAATTTTAACTCATCAAAATGTATTTTTAAGATAGCTTGGAAAATTACTGCCGCCCAGAATTTTCTTAAAACTTGAATATTTGGTGATTTTCTTAAAACAATCTTTAGAAATCATCCCCTAGACCCCTTAAATCTAATATGATGATCTAATTAGAATTTTTATACCCATATTCATTTTTCTTGACTTCTGTATCTCTATTATTTGATCTCGATATCGTTTTATAATTTCTTGAATGCTCCAAAAATGAAAACCTAATGATTGAATGAATGTTGGGCCCTGGGGATCTTGGGGGAGACCGGTTGGGCGTTAACGGAGCATTGACTTAACCTCTGAGATTTCCCTAGTGTTTGAGTAGTTTGGAAGGGGGCTTGGAGGTAAGCTTCTGGACAACTACTCCCGGCACGCGGTCGACAGTGCCTAAATTATTTACTTGGATTGCTCCCCTCTAAACGGCCATTCGAGAGAGAGACGGGAGACATAAGGGTATAATTGAATGATTGTGGAGTTACAAGGGTGACCGATCCACCAAATACTAATTCAGCCTAATTGATTTTGACATTCATGATATGGTTTGATTTGTTCGAGCTCATATTTGCACGATATTGAATTATTCTCTTTGATATGAATGTTAATGATTAACTTGACATCTCCCATTAATTTCTTAAGTCCTATTTCTTGACTTCCCGTTATAATTTTTGCTAAGTCTCTCGACTTATTTAAATTTTCTATCATGTGTTGGTGAATAAATTTGAGGAATGATGTGACTATGGACAAGAGAGCCTAGATTAGAACGTTTCTACACGTCTAGTTGTGATATTCGTATTTTGTTAGTGGAGAAGATTTTGGTATATTAGTAAGAAAGGTGTTGCAAGTTTCTGGCATGTACTGTAGCTAGTTATTTCTTTTGCGATGAAAGTTATAACTTTCAAAAATTTTGGATTTGTAAATTAAGATGGAATTTGGTACTTATGTAAATGGATTACTATGAAAATTTTCGATTGTGGTTTTAGATATTGTATAATTGTGTTCATGTTGATTTTAGTATTTAATTTAGTACCCATGATTGTGAATAATGTCCCGGTGACTAGGGCGAAAGTGCACTAGGACCCGAGGTGTTACATTAAGGGTCCTAAAACCTACTGAGAAATATGATTTTCCGAATTTTATGAGAGGGCATAAAATTTGAAGAAAATAGTGGGAGGTAACTCATGATACAAAACCATATGATGTTTAATGATATTGTACAAATAAATGCTTCTATTCTATTCTTCACATTTGTAGATTTTTGAAACCAACAAAATTCAAGTGGCTAAAAATTCAATCTCCATTATTTTGGAAACCAATAAACTCACCAATCCCAACTATAGTGATAGGCTTAGAAATTTGAAAATTGTACTTGATTCTAAAAAGAGAACTTATGTTTTGACTCAAAGTCCCTTTAATGATGCAATAGAAAACATGTGAAACACCGTCATTCATTGATGAGAAGATGACCTTCTACTTGATGTTTAATGTTGGCATCAATATCAACTGAGCTTCAAAAGTCTCACGAGCACATAAAGCATGCTAGTGAGATACACATGCTTTTGGAGAAGTTGTACTAGATACAAACATGTTATAAATGCTTTAACAGCTCCAAGAAATTGTTTAGGGCACAAATGGTTGAAAGATCAAATGTTCACAAGCATGGTTTAAAAATGTTCTCTTTAATTGAAAAGCTTGGAAAACTTGATGTTATTATGAATAATGATATATATATATAGACTTGATCCTTCAATCATTGCTAAGCTCATTTGATCAATTCGTTATGAATTTTAACATGAGCAAACTCGATGTGATGATTAACGAGCTTGTTATTATGTTTGTCACAACCGAGTCTACTATGAAAAAAAGACAAGATGATATTGATTGCTTCAACCTCGAAGGCTAGAAAGGGCTAAGTGGGGAAAAAGCAAAGAAGTTCTTCTAAGCAAAAACAAATTACAAAATCTTCAGGTGGAATAAAAAAAAAAGCCAATACTAAAGAGGACAAATGTTTTTATTGCGGTGAAATTGGGCATTGGAATAGGAATTGTAAGAAGAATTTGGCTTCTTTGAAACATAGTATGTTCTTTGTTGAAGTTAATCTTTCGATTAATAGTGGTACATGGGTATTTGATACCAAGTGTGATTGTCACCTTTGCAAGTCATTGCAGGGGGTGCAGAGGGCCAAAAAGTTAAGTAAAGGGGATGTGATCTTTAGGATGAAAAATGGTACAAAAGTTGATGCCGAAAGCTCAAGCCTAATTACTTTAGCTTGTAATAATCAAAAGTTAGAATCGATGATTGTCTTTTGTACCATCTTTGTTAAAGAATATCATTTCAATTCCCATGTTAGATAAAGAAAATTTTCAATGTTCTTATAAGAATGAAAAGTGTTTTCTTTCTAAAGATGGTTCTTTAATTGCTATTGATACATTAACAAATAGGCTTTACATCCTAAATTCTAACTTTACATTATTGCAAATTCAATAAAAGAACAAAGGAAAGCTAAATGACGATAACCAAACATACTTATGCCATGCTAGGCTTCGCCATATTTCCAAGAATAGGATAAGTAGGTTGTTTGTCCCAGGGTTACTTTCTATAAGTAACATTAAGGACTTACCGACTTGCGAATCTTCTTTAAAGGAAAAGATAACTAAGTCACAGTTTGTCTAACAATCAGATCATGCCACTTAACTATTAGAACTTGTTCATATGATGTGTGCGGGCCACTAAAAATTAGTGCTCGAAGTGGTTATAATTACTTCATTACGTTTACTGACGATTATACATGATTCAAATGAGTGTTTCTTATGATAACAAATCCAAAACTTTTGAAATGTTCAAAGTATATAAGAATAAAGTGGAGAAACAACTCAAATTAAGTATAAAATTTTTTTTGATTTAATCGAGGCGGTAAATACTTAAGTGACGAGTTTCTTGGTTATCTAGATGAGAATGGAATTCTCTCACACTAGACTCCTCCTGCTACACCACAATTGAATGGTGTGGTAAAATGTAGAAATCATACCTTGTTAGATATGGTACGATCTATGATAAGTTTCATAGACCCTTATCTTTCATTTTGGGGCTATGTCCTCGAAAAGGGGATGAAGTTACTAAACATAGTAACTTCAAGTCGGTGCCCAAAATACCACATGAGATATAGTACAATAAGGCACCTTCATATTCTTATTTGAAGGTATAGGGGTCTCCTACTTATGTCAAAAGGCTAGTGGGAGATACGTTGGATGGGAGATCTACCTTATGCAAATTTGTGGGTTACCCTAGAGAGTCTACGGGCTATTATTTCTATGATCCTTCAGAACAAAAAATGTTTGTTTTGAGAAATGCCACCTTCTTAGAGAAGGAGTTTCTATTAGATGGAAAAGGCAAAATCGTGGAACTTGATGAAGTCTACAATCAAGAAGAAAATCCACAACCAATAAAACGTACGAACCTAAAAGTACACTACCTCTCAGAAGGTTTGATCGGATTATGAGGGAGCTTGAAAGGTTTGGATTTCTTCATAGATTGATCAATCAGATAGCAACCCGTAGCCTATGAGGAAGCCATGTCAGACTCTACGTACTCTAATAAGGATCAGACTTTAGTTGATCCACCAGAGGGTATAGTACCCGTTGGATGTAAATGGATCTTCAAGTATAAGCTGGAAGTTAATAGGGAGGTTGCGACATATAAAGTAAGATTGGCGGCTGAATGATATACCTAAGGACCATCTAGAGACTTTGAGGAAACCTTCTCACCTGCTGTGATGCCTAAATCCATTAGTATTTTGCTTTCCATAGTCGCATATTATGACTATGAGATATGACAGATGAAAGTGAAAATCGCTTTTCCTAACAGTAATCTCGATAAAGAAATTTATATGTAGCAATCAAAGAGCTTCACATCCAGTGGGAGTGAGCAAAAGGTTTGCATGCTCCAAAGGTCCATTTATGGACTAAAGCAAGCATCTCGAAGTTGGAACATACATTTTGATGAGATAGTCAAAGGGTTTGGCTTCATAAAAAATATATGTGAGCAATACGTGTATGAAAAGAGCAATGGGAGTTGGCTATAGTTTCTAGTGCTTTATGTAGATGATATCATACTCATCGAGAATGATGCGGAAGCATTCGGGTATACTGGAGCATAGTTGTCTATACAGTTCTTAATGAAAGATTTGGAAACGGCATCTTTTGTATTAGGAATATAGTTATATAGAGATAGATTGAAAAGATTACTAGGGCTCTCCCAAAGTCCGTACATAGATAAAATACTAAAGAGGTTTAGTATGAAAAAATCAAAGAAGGGGTTCCTCTTTATGAGGTATGGATTACATCTTTCTAAGTTTGTGTCCCCTCAGACGGAAGAAGAGAGACGTAAGATGTCTAGCATACCTTATGCCTATGCTATGAGAAGCATGTGTATGCAATGCTATGTACAAGACCAAATGCAGCGTACGCTCTATGTGTTATTAGCCGCTTTCAATCCAACCTCGGTAAGAGTCACTTGAGTGGCGTAAAGATAATTTTTAAGTACTTGAGAATAACTAAGGAATTATTTCTCGTTTACGATGGTAGAGAATTGAAACTAAAAGAGTTTTTGAATTCTAGTTTCCAATTCGATGTAAATGACAGCAAATTCATTTCTAAATTCATATTTTGCTTTAATGGCAACACGGTAAGTTGGAAGAGTTCCAAGCAAGAAACCACTGCTGATTCAACCATTAAGGCATAATATATAGCAGCATCAGATGCTATAAAAGAGGGTGTTTGTATGAAAAACTTCAGCCAAGAATTGGATATAGTTCCTACGATGGCCAAGCCCATTGTTATCTTCTGTGACAACAATGGAGACATTGCACAAGCAAAGTAGCCAAAATCTCATCAGCGATCTAAGCACATAATGAGGCATTATCACTTCATCTGGGACATTATTAATAAAAGCCACATTAGAGTGGAACGCATTGCCTTTGAAGAGAATATAACAGATCCACTAACTAAACCCTTTATCCAGAAGGTCTTGGAGAGACATCTTGAGAAGATGGGCTTGATGACTATGAGTAATTGGCTTTAGGGCAAATAGGAGATTGTTAACATAGTGCCCTGCAGCCAATTAGATTTGGCTTGTAATGACTGCTTCTGCACAACCGATCTTATTTTTACAATATAAATGAAATGGCCACCTTCTTTATATCCTGGTGTATTGTCTCATAAATAATCGATATGGAAGAAGTCCTCTAGATTATGTAAGGCTATGAGTCTAAGACACGTATATGATGGTGATCATGAAATTAGTCTCTAAATGTCTTGATTTTAAATTCTCGAAGCCATAAAATCTTTGACAAGAGGACATTTTACATTCGGACAGACTTGCTCTAACGATGTATAATTCAAAAAATTGAATTATTGTTCCGTTTCATGGATAATTGATTTAGTGGACACCGGTGTATATTAGTGGGTGCTTGTTAGAAGAATAAGTCCACTAAGAGACCTAATATAGAGAATACTATGAGATAGCCATACTGGCTTGTATATAATTAGTCCTTAGACTTGAGGGACCAACATAACCTTATGGTATGTAACGCCCCCGAAACCCGACTGTGATATTGTCCGCTTTGGGGACCCAGACGGAACCGGCATACACCCTCACAGTTTTAAAAGGCCTCACAGTGGGGAGGTATCCACATCCCTTATAAGGAATGCTTTGTTCACCTCCCCTACCGATGTGGGATCTCACAATCCACCCCCCTAGGGGACCCAGCGTCCTCGCTGGCACACCGGCACGGGCACCGGCTCTGATACCACTGTAACGCCCCGAAACCCGACTGTGATATTGTCCGCTTTGGGGACCCGGACGGAACCGGCATACACCCTCACGATTTTAAAAGGTCTCACAGTAGGGAGGTATCCACACCCCTTATAAGGAATGCTTTGTTCACCTCCCCTACCGATGTGGGATCTCACATGGTAGGTCCTTGTTCTTTGTTGTGCATCTCAATCACTTATTATTGGATCACATAAAGTGCATGTTGGGTACAAGCCATCTATACATAGATGTTTGTGATTCTGAGAAAGGATCCGTTTTCTCATATTAGGGATATTGAAAATATCTTAACCTTAGGTCTCAATTGGGATATGGTAAACGAAGGGACCATATTTGCATGGCACGCATAAGTAGGTGAGGTTCATACCACAGTTAATTCACCTAGGCTCCATAGGCATATGATTAGACATAGACTATGGAGATTGGACACTCTAGAATTGATAGAAATTAATTTTATGAGTGATTAATAGAATTGTTTAATTAATCGTGAATTGTAAAAGTTAAGAGTTCATATCTAATTAATCGATGAATCTAATTGGTCAAACGTCTTCCTTGATTTAGTCACGATATGAATATTGATGTAGAATTTCTAATTAGATTAGCAAAATTGTCTAAATTGGATCCAAGAAAAAGAATAGAAAATTTGACTAAAAGTCAAAACATTTGACTAAAGTCAAAATTGGCCTTATTGAATAGTTTAATTTGAAGAGTCAAATCATTCTAATTAAATTAATGGTTAATTTAATTCAATTAATTTCAATAGTTGAATTCATTGATCAAAAAGAAAATTTAAATTAGGAGGGAAATTAAAATAAGCTTCTAAAGTGAATTAGAATCTATGTACCACTTTAATTAATTATTAATTAAAATGCTATACAGATTAATCAATTTGGATGTCAAGTAGGACAAGATATTTTGAAGTGAAGAATTTAGATTCTTCTCTCTGGAACTACCTTGCCAACTAAGGATTCAAGTTGGCAAGGATCAAACTTTAAATACCATACAATAACCACCCCCAAAAATTTGGCCTCCTCACTTTTGAGATCTAAATTTGCAGCTGAAAATTCTACCTCCTATTTTTTTTCTTTGTCTCCTAAATTCTCTTATAGATTCATACTTAGATCTTCCATCTAACCAAAGATCTACAGTGATAATTTAAAGAGGAAGAGTGGATCAATATTAGAGATGTGATTCCACTTGATATTATAAGATCAAAAGGTGATCTCTCATTAGAAGAACTCATGGCTATTGGAGAATTGAAGAATCGAAGTGTTCGGTTGATTCAATTGAAAATCATCTTCGAGCATTGAAGGTTTGGAGAGGATTTGAAGATTTGAACAAGATTTGGATTGGATCCATCAAGCTTGGAGTGGATCAAAGATTGATTAAGTGAAAAGCTTGAAGTTTCAATTGCAAGAGAGTTTTCGGCCGAATTTGATTTTGTTTGCCACAAGGTTAGTTTTCTCTTCTCTAATCTAAATTCTATGTTCATATGAGGATCCTATGAAGGTTTAGGCATTGATTTATGTTGTTGAATGTTTATTTTTGCTGTGTTTTTGTTATTTAGCCTAACCTTCACTTTCAAGTATCAAAACAAAATTCCGTATTAGTTATTTTATTCTTTCAATTATTTGGAAAATCATAACAAAATTCTGTAGTAGTTATTTTATTCTTTCAGTTATGTGGAAAATCATAACAAAATTCTGTTTATGGAAAATTGTAAGTTAAATACTTCATTTATAATAATATAGATAAATCATACTCTTTTGATGGGGTTGCTAAAGGTGGTATCAGAGATCGGTTTAATATAAAGGCTACGAAAAAGGGAAAATAGGGACAAGAATTAAAACTACTTCAGGAATTTTTACTTTTTTAAACTGAGGACAACTTATGATGTTCAAAATGATAAATTCCTAATTGGACTATGCCCAATTTTGTAATTTACTATACTTGAATATTGTGTATTTACCTTGACCCTTGAATTGTAGGAATGGACGAGGGAAAGGGGATACATGTTAGCATTTACTAGGAAGGGTTTGTGTGCCAAAAGGAAATACAAAAACTAAGGGAGGACTTAGCTAATAGAGACAAGATAATAAGTGGGCTTCAAATATTCTTAAGTACTTGTGACTTAACTAATAGAGACAAGATAATGTGTAAGCTTCAACAAGTCTCGAGCACTTGCGACCAATATCATAGTGATTGTCCGATGGCATCACAAATAGAATTACAACAATTGGTAGACATGTATCGCATAAGGTTATAAGAGATAGGAGAATACTTGCATGGCCTACTTGGGTATTATGCGCCCATTGCACAGAGTACAAGGTTCAAAAAATCGGACCGTTCATTGAATCAAAAAACTTATCGGTTAACGATTCACTGGTTCAATCGTTAGTTAGACTGTAATTGGATTGCAATTGAACCGTAATCTTATAATTACATAATTTATATTTATATATTATGTATAAATTTTTTAAATGCCAAAAAATATAATATAAAGAACTAAAACTACTAACTTCAATCATTATACTACAAAACATCATTAAGAAAAATAAACATAATATTGAGTATTCCACAAATTCATAATTTTATCAAAATTAACTACTGATAAAATTAAGCTTAAAACCCAAAAGCCTCAATTTGTAATTAAAAGTCCATCCTCGCCTTTAGTAATTCAAAAGTCAGCCCAAGCACTACAATTACCCATTTCCCCCATTTCCATTCTCTGTTCCCAATTCACCATGAAGCTGTCTCTCCCAGAAACTTCTGCAAAATCAAGATTCAAAATTGACAGCTCTTGTCGCTCGCTCCATCACTATGCCCACCAAACCCTCTTAAAATTGTGCAAGCATCTCTTCCTTCGGTGGGTGGCTTCTCAATTTTGTGCAATCTTCGACCGTTGGTGGCTCGTTGGAGTTCGAATAGCGGGTGGCTCGTAAGTCATGAATAATGCCTGAGTTTTGGGATTTAGAAATTGGGGCAATTTATAGCTAGTGCTTGGGCTTGTTGAATATGGAAATCTGAATCTGAAATCTCTACTTTTTGTTGCAATTTTTCATTTTTGGGCATTTTTCTTTTTTTCTCTTTTTTTTTTGGCCTTAGCAAGAACGGTTTCGGTTTTTCAAAACCATTCATAGTCTAACGGTTCAATGGGTTGAATCGATTGTTTGAGCGATTTTTACAAATACAAACAGTTTTACTCATATTATTGGTTTTCTATTGAAACCGAGCTGGGCAACTGAGCGGTCAGCGGTCAGACCGGTTCAACCGTCCGGTTCGGTCCGATTTTTTAAACCATGACAGAGTATTATAGGCCAATAGGAAAATGTTATGAAAAGGAATGCGGAGTCCCTTATGCATACTCAAGGGATGATTCAACACTTATTGTGGACTAAATATACACAAAGAGGTTATAATACCGATTTCTTGTGGAAAATTCCCTTAATTTTATTATCAAATTTCCAAAGTTCAATTTAAAATATTTCATTGCATCCATTGAAATCTTTCTTACATTTTCTACATGCATTCATTTTGTTCCAAAAAAATTTTATTTCAAGTCCAAAATTCCTAATTTTCAAAATTTTCAAAATCTGTTTAAATTGAAAAAAATAATAAATAAAAAATAAAATAAACATGTCTATTTGATCCAACTTGGCCGCCTACTTTCCTTATTTTAAGGAAAATATCTTGATGATGTATTTGCAAAAATTTTGGGCCAAGTAATAAAAAATAAGTGAAAGAAATGAAGAACAGTTTTCAAATTTTGACACCTCATTTCTCATAATTACAAAAATGTCACAACTCTCATCTCTAAAACTCTTGTAGAGTTTAAAGGAAAATTTTTAAGAGCTAGACTTCTTTTTCATGTCTTTTTCCATCACAAAATTTTCATTCCAAGAAACTCTTCCAAACACTTGATAAGAAGCTAAAGGAAAAAAAATTAGAAAAACATCTCCCTTAGGGTAGCATCTTTGGTAAGTTCTAACTTTTAACCTATTAAAAACCTTAAGATATAAGGTTTGAAATGAAGATATGTTTACTGAAAATGTGATATGTAAAAGATTCTTGGTGTTGTTAAATAGGTGGTTTAACCTTGAAGAATATTTGGGATCGTAGAAAAATCTTTTAAGGCTTAAAGGTTGAAATCTATCCAAACATATATGCAAATACCACGTGTCTTAGGTATCTCCTCTAAGATCTTCAAGTTTCAAGGCTTTGAAACATACTTTTGCCTTATCAAATCGACCATTAAAGTATACCATTAGAAAAATCATTGCGGATAGATAATTTCAGAATAAAAAATCATTCAAATATACGAAGGAAAATGTCCAAAAATATCAATAAAATCTAGCCTGTCATGGCTGCTGAGAAACAGGGCAGCAACAGGGAGTATTTTAAATAGGGTTAGATGAAGATCTGACAATTGGATTATCGATTGGAAGCCACCATTAGAAAGCTCGTCAAGTTAAATACTTATAGAGATAAAATGCACTGCTAAACTTATTAGAATATATTCGAAAATCTATTATGAAAAACTAGGATTACAAATTTTAGGTATTGGACTTTTTAAATTGTACTCTTATACCAAATCTAATCTTTATGCATAATTTTAGTATATTTTTGATGAAATCTTGATGGAGATAGATTGGCTAAGTGCATGAGAAAATTGATAATTATTTGCATTTGAATTGTAGAAATAAAGAGTAGTCGCCTAAATGATATGGCTTAAATGAAAGAGAATGATATGCTTGGGATAATAATATTATGAAAATTGGCTGTTTAAGATGATAATTTAAAAAGATATAGAACATTTGAAGTTTGATGATTTGGAAGTTCATCGAGTTGACTTTGAGAATAGAACGATCAATAATCAAGTTAGCAATTTTTAAAGGTTAATCTGAAGTTAGTAGGATTTGTTTCCTCATTCTTAGATATGAGTGTGTTTATTTGATCGAGTTATGAATATTGGATTTTAATGATTTAGGTAATGAGAAAACTATGATTTAGGTAATGAGAAAACTAGTTGGATCCGTAATAATATACAAGGACTTCAGGTAAGATGATTATGGCTATCCCTACTTTTGGCTTGGTTCATGATCTCGATGATGATTTATTGGCGCTTTGTTTGTATACCGTTGCCATTTCCTTGTTGGTTGATTTGATGAAATTTGGACATTTGGACTTGATCTTGATCCCTTTTCTTTGTCATGATTCATGGACTATAAATTTGTCAAAAGATCCTAAAATCTCCATTGTCATTCCTTATTTAAATATATGTGTATATATACACATATATTTTCAGCTCAGCTACGGTTGCTCCCATTATTGGGAACTAAAGCGCCTAAGATAGAATGTTTCGGGCCTTTTGGGTGCTCAACGCCTAGCCTAGAAGACGTCACTTATGTTTTTTAACCTCTATTACCTTGTTTTGCCCATGATTCACTCTCTATTGTTTGGAAGTTGAGATAATATTTTATGTGGCTGACATTGCAGCTTGAATCCAATGACCATGTCCGATATATGATTTGAATCGAATAATGTTTACATTGGATGATTGATATTGTTTTGCTTGTTGTGAATCTTGAATGTTTGTATATATCATTTTTCTTGTAGTGAATCCTGAATGTTTGTATATATTATTGTGAATCTTGAATGTTATGTTCATCTTCCTATATTAAGCTTATGATGATTGATAATCGCGATGATGTACTTATTGCTATGATCTTTGTATTGTTATTTGTACTCCTTGAAAATCTAAGCTTAATACCCTTGAAACATAAATCCAAAGCTTCATGGAACTCTTAGACATCTTCCCTATGCTTTGGATTTGGGGATGAATCTTGGACCATGGACTATGAGGAGGATTTGATGACCTAAAAACCAAGTAAAAATGAACAAAAGTTTAAAATGATGTTTTATAGATGTTCATATGCATAAAATAGCCCCAAAAATGAAAATTTCAAGTTAAAAATCAAAAGAAAATGAAAGACGAAAAAAATTAAATTTTTCACTCGAGAGTGAGTGCTTAAGTGCTCAACTTGAGCGCCCAAGCTCTCATTTTGAGCGCTCCAGCGCCTACTCAGAATCCTTAAAACAATTTCATTCCAGTAACTTAGAGCTTAGGCGCTCGTTTTGGGCGCTCCAATACTCACTCAAATTTTGAAAACCTTAATTTTTCAAATCCATTCCAGTAGTTGAGCGCTCAAATGCCTATTGGACGCCCAAGCGCTTACACCCATGGCGAGAACCACTGTTTGAGCACTCGAGAACCTAAGTGCTCATTCCAGTGAGCTTGAACACGTTTTCGACCTCATTTCTAACATACCAAGTCCATATCTAATCTTTCTAAAGCACGTTTAAGATTTTGAAATAATGGATCCTCTAGTCTATAGTCTAATTTTAGTTTGTTTGAATGAAACGATTGACTAAGTTTCCGAGTTGTTCATTTAATTATTAATTGGTCAATCAAATGTGCCGAATGGCTTCATGATTATACGAAATGTTTGAATGTCCTTTTATTGCAAGCCTCATTAATGTAAGCAAGTCGGGCCCTGAGGGTTTGTAGGAGTATCAAATTGGGCAACATCGGGTTGACTGTTTGAGCTCTTGTAAATCTTTGCATGTGGGGTAGTCTGGATAACCCTAGAGATAGGGTTCTAAGGGGCTATCCTAAAGCACATATGTTGCCTACGCTTTACTGTTTATAAGTTGCTCCCTCGAGAGTTTTGGAGGAATAAGAAATTTATATGATATGCGTTGGATTATAAGGGTGACAGACCCACCAACATGTTTGTTTCTGCTATGCGATTTGAATGTGATATATGTCTATTGTTATTTGCTTGGTTCGTTCATTTTAATTGTCCTAAATCGTCTATTGAAATCACATTCTTGTCTTAATATTGATATACCTATTATTCGGAATTCTTTCATTTCTGTCCTCATGGCATAAATTTTACTGGGTCGGTGGACTCATGATTCCATAATGTTATGTAAGTTCGTAAGCTATGATGAACGACTGATAGCTCGAGCCTAATCGTATTAGTTTCTTTTGGAATTGTATTAAGCATAAAATTTTAGCTTGTTTGGACATTTGAACTTATAAGTTGTATTTTTAGAATAGCTTGTAATAGATAATTAGATGCTCATGTATTCTGGGCTACTTCATTGACTCATATGATATTTTGGGATTTTTTGTTTGAACTACACACGTTAGTTCCTGAATTTTTAGTTTCAGAATGTTTCCCGTTCGTGAGTAGCATTTCAGATCACTGGACAAAAATGCTACTGTGACCCGGAGCTCTACAGGTGGTATTAGAGCCTAGGTTAAGAAACCTGAATGGTATAGATTGATAGA
>JACFYI010003849.1:227952-239397 GCA_014898755.1 Handroanthus guayacan
TGTTTTATTAAAAAAATTACTAATATACTATACAATATTTTTTAAAATTTTATTGAATTTTATTTTATTTGATTAATTTTTTACTTTTATAGTTTTATATTCTTTTTTTTTTTAACCGGTTCCGGTCCGATCCGGTCCCGGGCTGGCGGGTCGGGCCGGTCCCGGGCTCAAAATATTGGGCACAAGATGAACCTATGGGCGAGCCGGTTTTAACCGGCCTGCCTATGAATAGTGGCCGAGTCGGGCTTTTCGGCGGGCTGGGCCGGGCCGTTTTGACACCTCTAGTTGTAACTAAGTTTTGAAATAACTATTTGATTCACAGACATGGATGTATTTTGCTGTTTCAATTACACTCTATGTTGGTGAGCGGTTAATTAGGGTGTACCGATCAAGCATCATGGCCATAAAGATTCTTAAGGTAAATAAAATGTTAAATTTTTTCATTCATGTATTCACAGCAACACTTTGAGGAGTGGGGTTTTGTGACCTCAGTATATTTGAGAAAACCCCATTCAATATATGAATGCAAATTAAAAATAATATATTTTCTTATTAATTCACTTCCACTTAATTACGAAAAAAATTTAAAAGTATCTACATTAAAGGGTCCAAATACCAACCCCTCTACTACTGCTTATAATTAAATAGGGGTAAATATATATTAGTCACCTGTAATATTGAGGATAACTCTTAATATTTTTCTAATCTTAAAATGCCTACCAATATTCGGCATTAACATAATTATTATATCTAGATCACTATTTCATGGGGATTATCAACATGAGATAATATGTCAGAATTAGAAAATATATGGGGATATCTTCTTTGAATGCATTCAAGTAGCAAGTCTAGTAAAAACATTTTTTTTTTTTGTCGCAATGATGTATGTGACATATGCTTGTACCCGGTATTATTTAAATAGTAATTATATTGGTTAATTACTTACGGTCAAAAAAATAGAAAAAACATTACTCACAGTAAAAATATTTTTGAACGACGTGGCTGATGTGCTTACTGTGCCTCTGTTAAATTGGTATCTCTATAAAAAAATTTAATTAATATTTATGGTCAATTTTTTGGAAATATAGGCGGCAATTTACCCTGGAGCTGTGCTAATATTGCACCTTTCTAAGCCTGAAGGATTCAAATACAAAAGTGGACAATATATATTTGTCAATTGTCCAGCTGTTTCTCCTTTCGAATGGTCGGTGGCCCTTTATAAAATATATTAATATTATATATTATATAAATCAATTCATCATTTTTATCCATTAATAGTGCTTGGTATTTTTATATAATTAATAATTAACAATTAATAATTAATGCAGGCATCCTTTTCATATTACTGCAGCACCTATGGATGATTATATCAGTGTTCACATTCGGATATTTGGGGATTGGACCAAACAACTCAAAGTTGTTTTCTCTGAGGTAAATCTCCTTCAGAATTATGATGTTTTTCTTTTCTTTTCTTTTTTTCCCCCTTTTATGAGGTAAATTGGGTTTCTCGTAATAAATTATTTGTCCAAATAAATTTTCTATTGTTTATATAAAAATTGCATATATATATATATATAAGAATATTTATGCATCAAATGAAAAAATAATTAGAAATATTTTTATAGCCTTATCTTTATCTATTTTGATTTTATGTGGCCCCTAAGGGGAAAAAAAAAGTCTTTTTATATAAGATATTGGTAATTAATCAAATTTCGATAAAGAAAAAATTCAATTAAATCATTTCTTGCTATAAAAATTTTAGTAATTAATCAAATTTCGATAAAGTAAAAATTCAGTTAAAATATTTTTTACTATAAAAATTTTGGTAATTAATGGAATTTTGAGTTAACTTGCTTAATATCTTGCTTGACTATTTCAGATTTTTAATAATATACTGATAAATAATTTTGTGCAACAAAAAAAATATTGTTGTTAGGTCATAAATTTTTTCTATGTGGAAAGTATGACATTTATAAAACTTGTATGGTAATAATTTTGTCTTGAATGAAAAAATTAAAGGAAAGTTACATTAATTTTTCAGTTTTTTTAAATTTTTTTTTATTTTAATTTTTCAGTTTTTTTCTTTTTTTTAAATTTTTCATTTTTTTTCAATTTTTTTCGATTGAAATTTTTCAGTTTTTTTCTTTTTTTTAATTTTTTTGAGTTTTTTTTTTCAATTTTCTCAATTTTAATTTTTTAGGGTTTTTTTAACTTTTTTTTAAAATTTTCATATTTTTTTTAGACTTTTCAAATTTTTTTTAGAATTTTCAGATTTTAAAGTTTTTTTTTAAGAATTAATACAAACACCCAACACACTAGATTACACAATGATATGTTGTAAAAGTACAACAACTGATTGTAAAACTATTTTAAATGACACATGTCATTTATCTAAGGGGTATCTTATATGAATAAGATACAACAAAATCTCACCATAGGCATGCCCTAAATATATATATATATATATATATACACGGGACTTTAAAAGTTCAACTTTGAGAAAAATAATCAATTGATGTGGTGGATAATTATTGATATGGTTACAATTATCAACTTTGTCAAATAATGATCCTTGAGCATTACATTTAACATGAACTATGTCTTATTTTGTTATATTTAGGAACAAAAAATATTTTGTTAAATTAATTTGGCAATAAATCATACACAAAGGTAGTCTATTAATTGAGATATAGGTTTTTGCTAACTGCTTTTGGTCTTTCGTCAGCCACCGGTATTGTAATACCTCGAGTTTTCCCTAATCAAGATTTCAGATCGTCAATTCTCTCAAATCAAATTGATTTAAATAAAACGAAACATGTTCTAATTCCAAAATTGAGTTTTACGATCAAAACGATTTTTCACGTTGAAGTCTCGATTTCCAACATTATTTCAGCCCAAAAATAGGCCAAAAACCCACCTAAATTCGGCCCAAACATTAGCCCACATTTCCAGCCCAAAATATATTTAACACTTTAAAAAAAAATAAAAGAAAAAGGCATGAAATCAGATTTTTCAACACAGCATGCCTCAGCCAAAATTTGCCCAAGGAATTGTGGGATTTGTTGGGTGTCTTGAGCTGCAAATTTTGACCACCTTTAAGTCTCCAATAACCACTATAAATTTAGGATTTAGGGGCTTGTTTTCAGATTCCATAACTCCAAAGATTTGCTGAAAATTCCATCCTCATTTCCTTCTTTTCTCCATCTCCATCGGCAGCCTCATTTCATAGCAAAAACTTGGTAGTTTTCTCAAGAAACTTAAGGAAAACTCTAGGGGGGATACTAACTCACCTTGGTAAGTTGATGTTAGCATTATGAATAAGAGATTTGGACATGGTTTTATGATAGTTAATGCGTGGTTTTATGACTGATTAGGTGATTAACTCTAACTCGGAACATTCGTAGCATTTTCTTGAAGACGAACCTAGAAGCTCGACAAGTAAGACTTGTGGTTCCATTCTCTTGTTCTTGATTTCATGCTCCATTTCACGTTTCATGTGATATTCCGTTTTCGAGCTTATAAGTATGTTGTTCATGTCATTATTGTTGTATATTGTGAGCTTCATTTCCATTAAATATGGTTATCTTGATATCTTTATGTGTTAACTCATTGACATTAATATCTTGAGCCCCCAATGTTCGTAAAAATCATCACCTATGCTTTGGATGGGAGTTGGATATTGGACATTGGACAAAATATAGGAGAGTTGAGATGAAAATGAAAGAAATATGCAAATGAACATATAAATTGAAATTTCATCCAAAAACTTGTAAAATCAATTTGAAAATGTAAACTCTGAAATTTTGGCTTGGAAAAAAATTATTTTCGAAAGTCTGACTTCATAAGAAAAAAGAAAAAGAAAAAAAAAAGTTACTGTTCACGACGCGATCGCGCGTGAATAGTGCCGCGGGGTCGTGCCCGCGGCAGTGGCTTCGGCCGTTTGGGAGCGGTTGTGCCCACGACAGTCCCGAAACTTGTGCTTTTCTGTTTATGATATTTTAGACCCGTTTTTCACCTCAGTTCATCAATTTAAATAATTTCAAATGATTATTTTCTTAACTCTATACCCAAATCGAATGAGTTTTCAATTTAACGGTTATCTCCAAATGATTATTTCTTAACCTAAGATATAATTTGAATAAGTTCGAATTCGACATTTGCTCTCAACTAATTTTTACTATACTTAACCTCCCTATATGCGTCTATGACTCCAAAATGAAATCTCTCAAGTCCATAGTCAATTTCCTATTTGTTCGAATCGAAATGATTGACTAAGTTTCTGGAATATCCATTCTATCGTTGTAGTCAATCAAACATGTAAATAGCTCCCTGATTCTGATATGACTGTTCATAGCCTACTGTTCTGACTGTCTGTTGGGCCATGAGGAATTTATATGAGTATCGGATTGGGCAACGCCGGGTTGTCAATACGAGCTTATATGAATCCTCATCTGTGGGATAATCCAGACGACCCTGGAGGTAGGGCTCCGAAGGATTATTTTGAAGCACGATGGTGTTTTATTGACTGTTGCTCTTTCGAGAGTTGGAGGGATAAGGATTTTTATATGACTGTATTGGAGATATAAGGGTGATAGACCTACCAAACACTTGTATTTGCCTTACGACTTGAATGTGATATCTGTTCTTGTTATCAGTTTGATTTGCTCGTTTTGAACTGTTCTGAATTGTATGTTGAAATCACATTCTTGTCTCGTTGTCGATATGCTCATTGTTTGGAACTCTCCTGCTTCTATCCTCTTTCTCGTTTCTCTCGTCATGCCATAAGTTTTACTGGGTCATGTGACTCATGATTCCACAATATTATTATGTAGGATCTTAAGACGTGGATCATCAACTGAAGACGTGAGCCTGATTAGTTTATGTTTCTTTTGAATTCCGTACTTAATTTGTAATTCTCGCTCAACAACATTTTGTATTTATGACTTGTAAGTTTAGATAGTTGAGCTCTTTTGATCAGATATGTAAGTTGGATGTATTCTTATTGGTGTTAATGCGTTTTGGAGGATTTTAGTCTAACATTTGAACATGTTAGTGTTCCATTTTGGTCTTAACATGATTGTCCGACCGCGAGTACCGTCCCGGATCTCGTGGCAAATAGCTACCGTGGTCCGGGGCGTTACAAGTATCTACTGGAATGAATGGGCTCTTTAGAGATGACTATTTGGTAGGAGCGTTGTTTCTCAAGTAAGTCCTTTTCAAACTTTTAAATTATATTTTATTCCTTGTGAAAGACAGAATGGCGGGGGTTTAAAAATAATAGGCATTGTGCTAATCTACATTTCTTAACTCCTTTTGTGAGGAGTTAGTAAGCTTTATTTTTGAAAATACAAGAAGGATTGGTGGTTATTATGTTTTCATAAATAATTTTCTGCTCATTTCGTATTTAATTGGCATTTACCCCTTTATAAATTGAGCTAATTAGATGCTTTAGTATATTCATGTATTGTACCTTAGATATACTATCAAGTTGAATTATTGAATATGGTTGCAAGAAAGTGGACACGTAAAGGCCATTTTTTACTGGAAATTCGGTGATCATAGTCATTTTCGTCTCCTTAAGATATGGACCTTCACACTATAAGAAATTTGAGTAATTATTAAGATTGAAAATTGATATTAACTGAAAATAGTGGCAACAAAAAGTCATTTAACTATGGCTTCACTAATGATGAATGGTTTCTGTGAGGATAGTGAAAAATGACATATAATTATGGTGGATGTTTTCACCTTAGTATAACCATGACGAATGATGTTTTAACATTAGCTTTTTGAATTATGATTACAATATCCACCACGTCTCATAATTCTAGATTATTAATTGTTAATTCTACCATGACTATTATTTTTTTAATTGTAAATATTCAATATTTTTGTCGTCTTTAACAAGCTATTGAAAAAGTCTCATGATTTATTAGTGCTATATTTTAGGGAAAATTGCGATTTACCCCCTATAGATATGGAAATGAGCAAAGAGAGAAAGAAAGTAACTTCGGAAAAAGTAGGCAAAAAGCTTCCTTTTGCTTTTTAGAAAGATGTAGAGAACACCCATCTGTGTGGTGAGTCAAATGGACAATATATGTGGGCCTTTCTAGTCTTTTTATATGTACCAAAAAAGAAGAAAAAGACTAATATACCGCTATTTATTACGATTAGTGTAGTATCATTATGAATAACTAGAGACTTAGCATAAATTATAAGACTTACTACCTTGTTGCACACTTACAAACAAAAATAAATAAAATGGTAGAGAGAATAAGGATAAAGATAAAAAGAAAAGTATTGTGCAAAAGAATCTTAAAAGAATAAATAAATAGTAAGATTTAAACCCTTCTGTCAACCTAAGGGTATTTTAATCTTATCAAATATGTGCTTAATTTGATTAAGGAAGCAGTGAGCTTCATTTTCAAAATAGGGTGGGGGGGGGTGGCTATAAATTGCAATCTACCCTTATATTTCATATTTTAGGCATGATTTTGTTGACCTCAAATTAATTGAAAGTAAATTTATATATGTGGTGTGATTTACATACATATCACAACTTCCCTAGATTGTTGGTTGATGGTCCATATGGAGGCCCAGCACAAGATTACAAGGACTATGATATTGTGCTACTAATAGGGATTGGAATCGGGGCAACACCAATGATCAGTGTCGTCAAAGACATCGTTAACAACATAAAAGCAATGGAGGAAGAAGAGAATGCTTTGGAGGAAGGGGGGAAATGGATCTTTCCCACCCTCTTTAATGCCTAAACAGAAAACAGGATCAGGAAGTAGAAAACATAACTTTAAGATAAGGAGGGCATACTTCTATTGGGTAACTAGAGAACAAGGGTCGTTTGAATGGTTTATGGGTGTGATGAACGAGGTTGTTGAAGCGAGTCACAAAGGTGTAATAGAAATGCACAATTATTGCATGAGTGTATACGAAAAAGAGGATGCTCGTTCTACTATAATAGCAATGCTTCAGTCAATCAACTACGCTAAGAACGGAGTGGATGTTGCATCTGGGACTAAGATTAAGTCCCATTTTGGTAAGCCTAATTGGAGGGCAGTCTACAAAAGAATTGCCGTTAATCATCCTAATGCTAAAGTCGGTGAGTTCATTGAAAACTTTCTGTTAAAATTTATGATGAATAGGCACCAAATTTGTGATGCACGAACATGGTACTACACAAATACAACAACAAACTACATCTTAGTATTTAATAGCTCCCTAAGTTTTATAAAACTCAAAATACATATCACCATATGCTGATTGTGTCAAATACTTCCTCTCATTGTCTCAATTTTTATCTTTCTATTTTTAACTTTTAGACACAATATCACCATATTAGAAACTAAGTGTCATATTTGTGTAAAAACAGTATTTATGTCCAATACGTTTTGAAAACAATGCAGATCATTGTTTCAAAGTATTTCTCTATCTCATAAATTGAAATACGTCGGACACCTACGTGACCATCGCATTTTTTCAAATTGATTTCATGAAAATCCATATTTTCTTTAAATCTCCAACTTTTTATATCGAGACACCAAATCGAAAGATAGAGTAGAGATGTGTTATTGCTAATGCTTTTTATTTTGAAAATGATATCTAGAGAGGGACATAGCTACTCACCTTTAGATTCCTTCTTGTTACTCATCAAGAAATTAAATATTTATATTTTTTCACATTTGCAGGAGTATTTTACTCGGGGGCAGCCGGCACTAGTCAAACCGCTTAAGCAACTAGCTTCTGATTTTTCTCACAAGACCTCCACAAAATTTGAGTTTCATAAGGAAAACTATTAAATTAGCATATTATTTTTTATAAAATCAGTGGATTATTAATGAAGTAGGTTTTAAAACACAGCACGCTAATCCCTGTCTGGATGCGTACATATGCTAATCCCCACTACCAATGGAGGATAAAATTTAATATATATTATGAATAATGGATGTCCATGTGGTGCACTCAACATAATTATGAAAGTTCATGTAGTGCACTTAATAATGGATATTCATAATGTACCAAATAATGCACTTAATATGATAGCCCCCTTAGCACTAATAAAGTATTTGAGAATTTGCCTATAAATATGATGCAAATGTAATGCAAAATACACAACAATTTTAGTAAGTATTTTGATTCTTCTATTCTTCATTTAGTTGAATCAATTCCTTTCTCATATCAAATTTGTTCTCTCTTCTTCTTGTTATACACCTTTCATTTAGAACAATTGTCATATTTTATTATTTTATAACACGTTATCAGCACGACTCTACCTTCATAAAATATATTGAGAGTTGAAGAGCCTATTGTTCAAGTGAAATCAACATAATATTGAGGTAAATTTGTTGATTTCTTTCTTCATGGCTAACTTAGCTAAATTTGAATTTATATCTCTTGATATTTCTGGAAAGAATTATTTGTCATGGGCAGTTAATGCCAAAATGCATCTTGATGCAATGGGTCTTGAAAACACAATTGTGGAGAAAAATGAGGCCACTATCCAAAATAGAGCCAAGGCAATGATTTTCCTTCGTCATCATCTTGATGAGACTTTGAAAATTGAATATCTCACTGTTAAAGATCTTGTTGATCTATGAAAAAATTTGAAGGAAAGATATAACCACCTGAATTTGGTTGTTCTTCCTAAGGCCCGATATGATTGGTTACATTTGAGGCTACAAGATTTCAAATCAATAAGTGAGTATAACTCTGCTATGTTTAAAATCACATCCCAATTGATGTTATGTGGGGAAAAGATTTTTGATAAAGATATGTTAGAGAAAACTTTCACTACTTTTCATGCTTCGAATTTGCTCTTGCAGCAGCAATATCGAGAAAAGAAATTCAAAAGATATTCTGAATTGATCTCATGTCTTCTTGTAGCTGAACAAAATAATGAGCTACTAATGAAAAATCATGAGAGCCGACCAACTGGTTCTAGTCCATTCCCTGAAGCAAATGCGACTAATTTTTCTAATTCTGGTCGTGGTCGTAGTCATAGTCATGGCTGTGGACGTGATCGTGGTCGATATAACTATCGAAATTATGGCAATGATAACCATAGCTCATTTTATCATAAAGGCAAACAATCCCTCCAAAAGAAGGGTGATTTCGGTGAAAAAAGGCTTGGGAAATTCTCTAAAGATATTGACAATTTATGTTTTCGATGTGGTTCTAAAGGGCATTGGTTTCGTATTTGTAGAACCCCAAAATATCTTGTTGAACTATATCAAGCATCATTGGAAAAAAAAAATAAAAATGTTGAAACAAATTTTACTAATTCTATTAATAATTTTGACAATGATAATGATACTAATGATATTGATATAGCTCATCTTAATGTAGCTGATTTCTTTGAACATCCAGAAGACAAAATTGACCATTTGATTGGTAATGAAAAAGAAACTAAATCTTTATTTAGATTTAAAAGTTTGTTTTTCATTTTCTTGTTAAATTTGTATTTTTTTATGTAAGAAATGTGCTTGTAATTTTTAATTCTTTGTTATGATATGCATTTTTGTTGTTTTGTAAGAAATGTGCTTTTACTATTATATGCATATTTTATATAAGAAATGTGTTTTTAACTTTTAATATTGTTGTTATAATATGCATATTTTAATTATCTTTGTATTTTTCTTCCTGAAGAAGATATAAAAATTGCGAAATATATGGAAGCAACAAAAGGGGAAGAAGATATATGTCTTATTGATAGTGGTACTACACATACAATACTTAAAAATAAGAATTATTTTTCCCACCTGAAGTTGGAAGAAATAAATGTTAATACCATAAGTGGTAGTGTAAAATTGATTAAAGGCTCTGATAGAGCAAATGTATGGCACCCTGAAGGAACAAAATTAGTTATAGATAATGCACTATTCTCTTCTAAATCTCGAAGAAATTTATTAAGTTTTAAAGATATCCGCCGAAATGGATATCATACTGAGACTATGAATGACTCGAATGTTGAATATTTGTGTAGCGGCCCGACCGCAGACGTGTGCATATTCTTATGGTAGTGTTTTATTATTCTAAATGCAAGAAAATAATTCTTATTTAGTACTTTAAAATTTATTTTCTAATACACGAGCTGACTTCATTACCCAAGAAAAAACAATTTCCTCAATAAAGATGTCTTCAAATTATATTGTTTCAAAAAAAATACTAAAACATCTTATATTAAAATTTGGCAACAAGTGTAAATAAATTTTCAAAGACCCCTTTTCCATATGTAGTATTTACTCAAAACTTTTATAATATAAAATTTTGAAACTATTTACTTGGGTAGAATTATAACATTTATTCTCAATAATGTAGTTTTAAAGAGAAAATTTTTCACCATGTGATGTACAGAGGTATATATAGCATAAAATGTGTTGATGCTTGTAAGTTATGATGAACTAAGTTTTTACAAAAGAGTCCTAATTTCCAACATTTGCCAATTATATCACACCATACCTTATATTATTTTTCTTATGAGCTATTTCAATGTAATTCAAAAGTGCACCATTTTCTTGTTTTAATAAGGTCAGGGCAAGAGAGACTTTCAACCTATGAGTGGAGTGTATTTTAATTTCCCTTATAATCACAAGTTTGCATTTATATGGCATATTCAAATCAAAGTATCAATTACTAATTCACGGTTAAGGAACCATATCCCATTTTCTTGCCTACGTGTACAAGGCTTTCCTCCTTCAAGGTTGCAAATATGAATCATAAATTGATGTGTTTATATTGATATGAAGTTGATGGTGTGCACATAACCTTTTCAAAGATAGCATATATACATACATTTCTACAAAATATACTATAACATACATATATGGGTATTTTGTAATAATATTCGTAGAGTACATACTATGAAAATTACAAGATGGCCTAATACATTCATATTCTAGGCATAATTCCAGGCTTCTAATTCCGTAGCGTAAACTTAAACTCTAGATTTTCTCAAGAGCCAAGTTTATCCGAACCACCTAAATGGATCAGTCTGCACATTTGTAAATAAAGAATAAGTCCACTGACTTAGTGAATAATTCGGGAAATTTAAATCCTAAAACGATACTTACCTCAAAATTTTCTTAATCTTCGGTGGGTAAAAATAGTAACTTCTTGGAGAACATATTCCTTTTTATTTTATGTTATTTTATTTTATGCCATGAAATAAAATCTCAAGTTCCAACCTTATAACCCCTTATACATATACAAATACAAATCCTTATCTCCCCAATTCCAAACCATATGGCCACTTGGGTTGGATAATTATACAAATACAAATTAGGCACCCCAAATATCGAACGATCCGTTACCGACCCGACATGCCTTATCGATACAACTCTGCTTTAAACTTCCCAAGAGCGTCCTCATGGGTTATATAAATACGTAAGAAATTAAGTCATGACATAACTAAATGTTTATTATATTTGGGTA
>JACFYI010003849.1:292852-310084 GCA_014898755.1 Handroanthus guayacan
GGTTCATTCATACATGATTTTTAATTGAACTCCATAGAAATGGAACATGTGAGTTAGTTACCTAAAGAAGCTATTGAAGCCACAACAAACCTTCAAAGCCAACTTGATGCCTATGTACATAAGAGTGAAGAGCAAAGAATTGAGATAACGAAGATTAATCACTGTCTTCATTTTGAAGCAAAGAGAGCTAACTTCGAAGAAAAAAGAGCTAACTTTGAAGAGAAGAGGGCTAATGAGATGGAATCAAAGTATCATCAACTTAGATTGGAATTCGAGGAAAGTAGAAGGTTATTTGAGCAAGAAGTGTGTCACCTTAGGAGAGAGAAAGTTAGCCTAGTTTGCGATAATAATAACCTAAAAGGGACAATTCATAACCTTCATGAAGAGCTTGAGGAAGAATCTGAGGGAGACATGGAAGTTGAGGGACCACGGGATGGACTAATCGTAGTTTAAATTATGCTAGGATAATAAATTTCATTTTATTGCTAGTGTTTATGAATTTGATGATCATTCGACTTCACTTAACCTATTTGAACATCTTGCTCCTCTTCATTAATCTAGTATACTGAAATTCTTGGTACTCTTATGGAACCTACCTATCATTATAATTTACTTGTCCATCTTTTAGGAAATAGAGAATAAACCTAGATGTTCCACGCAAAACCCTCGTTATGCGACTAATCCTGATAGGCAAAATGACTCGCCATCGGTTAACATGCATAGGTTTCATGCGAATGACCCCAATATGCAAAGCGATCAACAACCAATTAACCCACTCCCTACAGTTCAAACTGGGATCAAACGTGAAGACCTGATTGCAATCTCTATAGCAGTGGCGCAAGCTGTGCAAATCCAAAACCAATATCAAGCCCCTGCACCCAACCCTCAACCTACCACGATGGGAACTAAGTTTCATTTTGAGGCATTAAAGAGAGCTCAAGTACCCACTTTTGACGGGACACACAATCCTAATGTAGTTTAAAGATTGCTTAAGGAAATTGAAGATAATTTCGACTTAATGGATGTCCCGCTTGAAGTTAGGCCAAAAGTAGTGGTACCTTTCCTAGTGGGAAAAGCAGTTAAGTGGTGGAAAGGTGTGTCGCCCCCATGCTAGCCAAAGGCCCAATTACTTGGGCACATTTTCGAGAGGCATATCTCAAACACTTCTTTCCCATGACTGTTTGACTTCAGAAGATGACGGAGTTTGATAACCTCACACAACTCCCAGATATGTCTGTGGTGGAGTATTCAGCAAGATTCCATTCACTTGGAAAGTATTCACCTACTATTCTGGTGGATCCAGAACTAAAGAACCACAAATTCACTAGTTACCTGAAGAGTTGAATTCAGTCAGCGCTAGCAGTATTCGAGGCTAGGAGTTTCGATAAACTATTAGGAGTAGCTATAAGGGCTAAGACAGACATAAAGAGAAGGGTTGAAGAAAATAAACTCAAGAGACCAAGGAGCGAACCAAAGCATGTGCAAGGACCTCCAATGGAAGCATTGGTAAGACCAGCCAATAAAAAGGGACCAATACTATCACGTTCGCAATTCCTGGAGTGCAACTACTGTTACCAAAGGCATGGGGAAGAATGCTGGTGGAAGAAGGGAGCATGTTTTCAATATGGCCAGATAGGCCACCATATTTCTGAATGTCCCTTACCCAACCCAAGAGTATCTGGGAACCCAACTCCAAGATCAACAAATCCAAATCAAAACCTAAAACCCAAGGGAAATGCGAGAGTATTAGCTAAGACGCAAGAAGAAGAACAATGCTGAGGATGTGGTGGCAGTACGTAAAGTTCCGAGGACGAAACTTTTTATAAGGGGAGGAGAATGTAATACCTGGATTTTTTTCACTACATATATACTATTTTTTTTAGATTATTATATGTCTTAGGGGTTTTAAATAATAATTTAAAAATCAAACACCAACAATTGAGTCTTGAGAGAAATAGGATTCCGAGCAGCTTCAAACCCTAATTAGCTCAGCCCAAAACTACTATAAATATACCTATAACTCTGATAATTACCCTGAAAGACTAAGACTTGCATCCAGTGGTAAACCCCTTCCCTCTTCTGCTTTTATGATTTATGATTTTAATTATAGGGCTATCATTAATAAGGAATCAAGCTCTATCAATTAGGTTTAATATTAATTTGATATTTTTATTCGTAGATCTAATCGAAAGTACGTGATCGATAGTGATTTGCAAACTTTTGGGTCTTACACTCAGAGGTAAGTGGTTCCCTATCTTCTGCAGTTCTTTCGTTATGACATGTCTTCGCCAAAATCTAAATGATTCCCTACTATTATGTGAGAAATTATTTCTTCTAATGTGTTTATATGAAATTTGTGTGCCATCATTAAATACCATTGAAGTTAATTTTGTTCACGGCAAACATGTAGAATGGTCATTACAAACCTTGGTTATACAATTTAATATATTCCGTGTGCCTTGCGGTCACTTTAAACCATGTCCATGGAGAAGACACCTTACTGTTTCTAACTCTTCACTGGTGAACGGCTTATGAGGAAATATATAGGAATAAACTGAACAATCACTCAAGCCATTAAGTTGCCATACGTGTGATTTTGGAATTATTGTTAAATCTTAGATTATTTTCCTTTTAGAATGGTAATTGAGATTGATTAACTTAGGAGCTTAAATTAATCTCTTAAATAATAATAATAAATTTAATTAAATTTATGCTCTTAATGACTAGGGAATTATCGGTCCGAAATCGAGCTATCGGGTTACAGTAGGAACCTCTAAACCGAGCTACCGAGTTACAGTAGGAATCAAGTTTTTGAACCGAGCTAATGGGCTATAGTAACAATTAAGTTTTTGAACCCACTTAACGGGGTTGTAGTTATGAACTTGGCCAAGTTAACCGATTTAGTTTTCAAAAAGTTCATGAGCATGTTTAAATAATTTATGAACTATAAATCTGATAAAATGGAAATCCTTATGAATAGTATGTGCATTTCGATAATCTGTTTCTGAATGTGTTCGATAATATGTACTGATAATATGTTTTCGAATAGGTTATGATAATGTGCCTATGCTATGTCGCAATGATATATTTCTGATATATGCTCTAATAATATATGTCCAAAATATAATTTTGTAATATGTTTTTGAAGTGTGCTATGATAATATGACATTGAAATATTTAATAATTGGGTCTCCTAAACTTCTAAATAAAAGCTATCATAGTAGTAGTAGTAGTAATAATAATAATAATAGAAGTTCTTTAGACATGATCCATGTACATAACTCTATGCACATGTCATATGGTCCAATTCATAGAAGGATGGAAATCATTTACTGGGCGAAGTATCGCTCATACCATTACTCTCAACATTTTTGCAGAAGACTTAGCTTAGGACAGAGCCAGCACACCAGTCTGGGAGTGGTGATACTAAGTTGTTTCTTTTCTCAGTATATTCTAGATTTATTTGTGTTTTTTTAAGGACAACTTCATTGGAATTTTTTTTTTATTTTAGTAGCTCTGTCCAAGTTAAGAGGTTGAATGTCTCTGGCTCTTAAACCTAGAGGCATTATTGCCGTGTTATGTCCTGATTTCGGGACGTGACATTAAGTGATATCAAAGCCTAGGTTACGATTTGATTCGAAATAAGTGTTGAGACTTCTGGGAAAACGATACATCGTAAATGTAGAGATAGAGATGTGTAAAAATAGGTTGTCCTTTGAGCCAATGCTAAAGCCACTTAATCCTCATTAACTTGAGATGAAACTCGAATGGCGCATACACACATATAAATAGATATATAAGGAGTTTCACGGAAGTGTTAATAAAATGTATATTCATGTTTGTCTAATTATCCTTCCTTTAAATTTTAACCCCATTCAACTGTCCCATTCCTTACATCTCCACCTCAACCGTACCGGAAAAAAAAAAGAAAAAAAGAAAAAAAGAGGGGGCTTAGTTTATTAAATTAGGTATCGACTATAGTTGAAGTCGAGCCAAGTAATTAATTACCATTATTTAATTATTTATTGGTTCATTCATACATGATTTTTAATTGGTTCATTCATACGAGACGCTTAAGCTAAATATGGCGCTGATTTTGCTTTCAGTTTGTCGGAACACTATTACATGGCTTGGGAATAACCGTAGGCTTGGAGTGGCTGTTTCCTTTTATGACAATCTTAATTTCCACAAAGTGAGTTGAATCATTTTGTTTCTGTCCCATTAAGGTTTAGAGAATTAGGATATGTAGTCTTGTGTTGCATTGAAATTCTGAGATTATTTGAAGTACTAACCTAGTTTAAACATGGTTTATCTTTGAATTTGGTTTCTATCATCCATTGATTCTCCTGCATAATTTAGTTAGAGAGAAATAGTATTTATGATGCATGGATACTTCTAAAAATTATAAAATGCAGTGTCCGACACTTGTAGGATATCGATACTCTTTAGACACTCGTACGATACGTGTTCGACATGCCATGTGGCGTGTCCTAGAATAAAAAATAAAAAGAAAATAGGGACATCATATCGAACACGGATAAGGACGTGTTCGGCACAGTTTTAGGCATGTCAAGTGAAAAAATGATTGAACATACATTAAGAAAGAAAAGTAGTTCTTGATTTGACGGATTGTTAACTTGTTATTTAATTCTTGTTTTTGTATTGAAACTATGATTCAAAAAACTATGGACTTAGTAAATATAATGCATTTATTATAATCTATTTTTCTTATTGATATTGATACTGTCAATTATTCATATTGATTATTTATCATACATGTAAGTATATACATATAATATACATACATATATTTATATACTTAGTCGTATTCCTGACGTGTCGTGTCCTCAAATTTTTGAAAAATTCGTATCGCCGTGTCTGTATCGTAACGTATTCGTGTCTTCGTATCTGTATCCGTGCATCCTAGAATAGTATTTATTTCAAGTCAAGTTTTGTGCAAGTTAAAAGAGTTGAGGATCTTGAGATAGTTTATAAATTATTCTTATGTCTCACCCTTCAAGGCGCTTTTAAGGATAAAACCTCCCACTATGATTGTTGGTAGGACTATACCTTGATGTCTAACAATGAATTTGAGCATCACTGTATGGTGCTATTTGAAAATGACAACCATGTATCTTTTTTAAGCCCTTCAATTAAAGAACTTATGATGATATCAACTATTAGAGGGTGTTTGCATGAGCTTATAAGCTCTTCAAAATATTTTATAAAATGTTTAAGAGCTTATAAAATGTTAAAATATGTTTGATAAAATTTTTTAAAAAGATCTTATTAGCTTCTAAAATAAAATGTTAGGAGCTTGTATGCTCTTTTTAGAAAAGTAAGGAGATCCTAACTTATTTTTAAGATCTTTATATGCACCTTCTTTTTTAGCCATTTTAATTACAAAATTGTCATTATTAATATCTTAAAAGCTAAAAAGTCTTATTTTCTCCAAACACTTTTACAACTTATTTTTAAAATAAGATCTAACATCTTATAAACTCTAAAAACATCTTATAAGATGTAAAAGCTTACAAGATATTTTAAATAAGCTTAGCCAATCACCTCTTACTCCACATTGGAAGACTTAAGGTATTTAGCCAATTTATATACAATTTTCATTCTCTCACCCTTCAAGGCACTTATAAGAACAAAAAATATCATCAGTATTTGGAGGATAACACTTTGACGCAACTGAGCTTTTTATATTAGGCGCTTAATCTATGCATCAACAACTAGACATCAAATGTAAACTTAAATTGTTATTTCTTGTGTTCCACCGTAACCCAAGAAGGAATGATCTTTGTTTCATTGTAGGTGATTGCTATGGCTATTGCAATTGGGGTTGGCATACATGGAATAAGCCATTTAGCTTGAAATATCCCTCGACTTCTCCATGAAAGTCAAGAGAAATACGAACCAATGGAGCCTTTCTTTGGGAATCAATCGACAAGCTATTGGCATTTTGTGAAGGGATGGGAAGGGATCACAGGGATTGTAATGGTGGTTTTAATGGCTATAGCTTTCACCCTTGCATCCTCATTGTTTAGAAGAAATAGAGTGAATCTTCCCAAGTCTTTCAACAAACTAACAAGGCTGAATGCCTTTTGGTGCTCACACCACCTATTCATCATTGTGTATAGCCTCTTTATTGTTCATGGAATCAAGCTCTATTTGACACATAAGTGGTACGAGAGAATGGTTCGTATATACTTCATCCCTTGACTCTGTGTTGATACATATTATAATGATCTTCATTCATTTTGAAATAACTATTTGATTCATAGACAAGGATGTATTTGGTTATTCTGATCACACTCTATGCTAGTGAAAGGTTGATTACGGCGTGTCGATCCAGCATCAAGGCCGTCAAGATTCTTAAGGTAACCAAAACGTTAAATTTTCAAGTCATGTGTTTGGAGCTACATTATGAAGAGTGGGGTATAGTGATCTTGGTGTATTTTAGAAAAGGCCCATTCAATATATGAATTAAGGTTAGAAATGGGTGAATTGCATATTACCCCCCTGTATTATCTGCAAATAGCACAAAGACCCCTGTGAAATCAAAAATAGCAACTAAACCCCCTCTGTTTTTCAGCGAAGTTGCATATTTCAGCCAAGACTCCTGCGTGCCATTAACGCGCTGCTAAGTGCAGTGGGGATTGAAATAAACCTTTTGTAATGACATTCTTGCCCTTTTTAATCTCCCCTACATATTAGATGACGGTTTGCTAGGGTTTTTCATTTGAATCTTACCTTCTTCTTCTCTCCCACTTACAACAAGAACCTCCATGCCACCATCAATGGCAAGTTCAAGCTTTAACAAGATAAGGAAACGCATGGTGTGTACTCTTGTGGTCGATTTGAGGTATGGAACTACCCCTTGTTGCTATTGCAAGAAAAAAAACTACGATTAAGGTTGTAGAATTTGAGAGCAAAATATCAAAGGGAAAGCATTATTATTCATGCTCATTGTGGAGATGCAATTTTTTTGATGCCTAGAGGAAGACGATAAAGTTGGGGAAGAGGTCAACAATTTCTCGAAACCTTTGGTAACTCCATAGATTAATACGAATTATGCATATATACTTTCAAAAAAAAAAAAAAAACTGAAAATGACTAGATGAAGTGAGTGATTAATAAGTTCTTTGTGATTTACAGATTTTAGGCTCGAAGCGAACAATCTATGCACTATAAATTAGGGATTTTCAAGATTGAAGGCTAAAAAGAGGGGAGAATGTGTCTTGAAAATTCATCCATGGAATGAAAGAAGGTTAATTTATATATAGGAGGGCATTTGAGACATTACACAGCCCCTTTTTGTAACGACCCAAAAATTCCCCTAAATATATATTTTTGAAATTCTTATTTCAAAGCATGATTTTTTTTGTAATTTCAAAACGATTTCTTCACAACTATTCAAAATCTCTCAACAACAAAAATATATCGATTAATTACCCAAAAAATTTACTTCGATAAAACTCGTTTCAAATATATTATTTCAATCCAACAAACCATTGGACCATAGCCCAAAATTTTAAGCCCAATGAGGAAATAGGCCCAACCTCTTCACCAAAATATCTAACCTATATATATATATACATGTATATATACAAATCTATGTAGATTTGGAAGATAAATATCCTACCAACCACCATGGGCTTTGCTTCTTCATCTATCCAACATTTAATGAAGAGTGCTTCACCTCTTTACAAGTGGCAATATCTCAACCGTTGAAAACTATTCTCTCCTCTATAAATAGAAATGGTTGTGGAAAATACATCACTTTGCATTTCTATCTTCTTCCACTTCTTTCACTTCTCCTATTTCTTCCACTCATAAATATCAAACTTACTTAAGTTTTCAAGAAGACAAAAGGGGAAATTTGGAGAACAAGCATTCTCCCACTTGGTTCTTGGTAAGTTAAGTGATCATTTTGATTTAGGGCTTAATGAGAACTTGGTTTGACATCCATAAACTTTGTGGTTACTAGGTGTAAAGCTTGGAATATAGGAATTTGTGATTCTTAAATCACCAACTCTAAAGCTTAGGACAAAGGTAAGACTTATGGAACCTCGTTTCTCTTCTTGGCATGCTTATACGTTCCTTCATAACTCGTCATCATGTTGGGTTGAGCTCATTTTATTTCAAGCATGTTGTTCGTTATCGTTCGAATCTTGTTGTTTCAATTATTGTTGCCATTAGTATGAGCTCGACATGTTGAAATTATGACCCATTGTCTTGAGAATACTCTTGATATCATGGCTCTATTTTGACTGAAAATGTGGATGGGACTACGGACTAAATGAGGATGATTTGATGCTTAAACTAAAAGAAACGAAGAAAATTTACTAAAAACGTTGTGTCTTATCTTGGTTTGGATTTTCCGAAAAATCTTTATTCGAACCCAAAAATGATGATTTAGAAACGTTGATGGACTTAAAAGAACCTTAAAAATATGATTTTGAGCCAACGATTCAAAGAAAATAAAAAGACAAAAAATGGGATTTTGACCCGAGAGATTAGCGCCCCAGCGCTCAACTTTGGGCGCCCCAGCGCTCGCTCAAAAGTTTTGAAACAACATTTTCCAGTAACTTAGTGCTCCAGCACTCAACTTTGTGCGCCCCAGCACCCATTCAAAATTTTTGAACACTTGTTTTCAACCTCATTCCATTAACTTAGCGCCCCAGCGCATAATTTTGTGCGCCCCGGCACCCATTCAAGATTTTAAAATACTTTTTTTTCAACCCCATTCCAGTGACCAAATTTTGATTTTGACTTCATCTAACTACTCCAAGTTCATATTTCACTTCTTTAAAATGTTTAAAACTCCAAACTGATCATTTCCTACATCCGAGGTCCAATCCAAATATTCGTTGAATTGATTGCTATTCGAATTCGAATCCATATTGAATTGGTACCGATTATTTCCTAAGTCTGAGGCTCAATCCAAATATTTGTTGAATTGATTGCTATTCGAATTCGAATCCATATTGAATTGGTACCGATCATTTCCTAAGCCCAAAGTTCAAATCAAATTGAAAATGAGCTCGATATTTGTTTATGGCTATGTGCCGAACGCTTCGGTTAGCTTGAAATATGTTCATTCGTGTAAATCTATTTACATACATGATGGGCCCGGGGAGGTTCAGGAGGGACAGCTGGGCGGTATTGGACCGCGGTGGGTCCCCTAGAGGCCTTTTTCAATTGGATAGTTCCGAGGTAGCCTGGAGGTAGGTTGCCAAGGAAGCTAGTCCTAAGGATCGTGGTCGACCGTGCTGCGACAACTGTTCCTTAATCTTATTTGGTTCTCCTCGAATGGCTACTCGAGAAAGCTATAATTTGGAGGGACACGGGTTCCATATGTTATTACATATGGGTTATATGATTTGGTGTTATAAGGGTGACAGATCCACCAAAAATTCGTTTCGGCCTATATTGATTTCCTTCTTGAACAAATGAATTTTTTAGCCACTTGATCATATATGGTTATTGGTTGTATGAAAATCTTGTGTTTTGGATTATAGTTGGCTCTCATATGTTCATGAAGTAATGATGAGTTCTTTCATACGCTTATGAATTCCTTCAATTGGCCTATTCATTTATTACTCCCATACTCCTCTCCTATGCCATAATTTTACTGGGTCAGTGGACTCATGATTTCATTAATTATCATGTATGGAATTGATTTCAAGTCCAGGAATCTGGCGTTTGGAAGCTTAGCTTATGATTTAGTCTTAGTTACTTATTTGCGTATTGTAATTTGGAATATTTTGATGTTTGCTTTAGCTTAGCTTCATTTTGAACATGGGTATGTAATGTAAGGAATGATATGAATTGCAAGCAATGGAATATGTTTTGAGATTTTGTTTGGATTTAGTTTAGTTCCCTACGTGTGAGTAGCGTTTCGAACCTAGGGGCGGATGCTCTAGGATCCCGGGGCATTACACTTTTGAAGTCTAACCGAGCGAGCAGCACGTGTGCAATTTCACTGAAAAGCAGAGGGGGTTTAGTTGTTATTTTTTATTTCATGGGGGTCTTTATACTATTTGCAAATAATACAGGAGGGTAATATGCAATTCACCCGATTAGAAATTATAGATTTTCTTTATTAATTCACTTCCATTTAAAAATAATAAATATATAAATAAATAAGTAAAAGTACCTATATTAAGGGGTCCAAAACCAACCCAACTACTACTATTAATTAAGTAGGGGCAAAATATATTCTATAATATTGCAAAGAAGAAGATACCCCTAATAAGCAAAAAGGAAGCCCAAATCATATCTCATATGAATTATTTTTAAACTGTTAGATATGTTTGACGGTAATATAAGACAATATGTTAGAATTAGAAAAAAATATACGAATATTTTCTTTAAATGATAAGTATTTTCTGCAATCAAATAGCAAGTCTAGTGAAAATTACATTTGTTTTTACTAATGTAGGTGATATATGCTAGTATCCATTATTATTTAAATGGTAATAGGTTACCTGCAGTAAAAAATATTTTTTGATGATGCGATTGATGTGCTGACCATGCCTGTTTTATAATTGGTATCTTTATAAAGTTTTTCTAATTAATATTTATGGCCTTTTTTGGAAACATAGGTGGCAATTTACCCTGGAAATGTATTAACATTGCACATGTCTAAGCCTCAGGGATTCAAATACAAAAGTGGACAATATTTTTTAGTTAATTGTGCAGCTATTTCTCCATTCGAATGGTAGGTGGCCCTTTATAAAATATATTAATATTATATATGTTGGAAATTGGTCCATTTGACTAAATAATTAACGTGTGCTCAAATATTAATTTCTCAAATTACATGTATTTGTCGTAATCTACACCGCGGGTAGATTATGATGATACGATTATTTGCCCAAAATAATTTTTGGGTGAATGAGAAATTAATACATGAAATGAGCCACTTGAGGTTGACTAAAGAATAGTAATTAAGGTGGAAATTGAAAGTGGGAAGATAAGGAATCCCATATTGGAAGAAAAAGAAAAGATGTTCCAATTCATTTAAACTAAGAATCAAAAAAGAGTTGGGCCCCTTGGGGATACCACAAGTGTTTAGAAGGGGAAAAACCTACATTAATGTGGGTTCAACTCAAACAACACGCGCGTACGCGCCCGTCGACTGGCCGACTTCGCTGGGCTGGTTTGGTTTGGAACTAGAATTGGAATTGAAACTTGCACTGGTACTTGAACCTGAACTGAAACTAGGCCGGTTAGATTTGGTTCGGAATTGGAACTGAAGCCAGTACTAAGACTGGAACTTGAACTGGAATTAGGTCTCAAGTCCAATACTTATCTTTTTAGACAAAAATTCATTTGAAATGGACTTAATTTAATTAAATTAATTCAACCCAAACCGAGAAATTAATTTTTTCTTCTTCTCCAGTCGTTAATAAATTAAAATTCTAGAAACACCTTTTCGATTAAAAGGTGTCTGATCGCCTTAATAAATCTTAATTTTCCTTTGTCGCACCCATTCGCGAACTGGAACTTCTAGAAACTGAATTTTTAATTTCAAAAGTTGCGTTTTTTATTTCAAATGGTATGATTAACAAAAAATGACTGCTCGTGAACAACCTTTTGGCCTCTATAAATACAGTCTCCATTTCATGTCTCAAGCATCGAAAAAATGAAGCAGACATTTCTGCATCATTCAAGTTCATATTTCGGCATTCTTGCATCATTTCGTCCAAGTTTGAAGAGAAGTTCCAATGTGCATTTAAGTTCGTTGGAGTCAAATAGTTTATAGTGCGGCTACTATTTGAACGAGGTCGTTGTATCTTAGGAGGTGATAGCCACAAATCGTGAGCACCAGTGCTGGGCTATTTCGTCTTAAAGAAAAAGAGCACGTCTCTCGTCTCGACTTTTTATTAATTATAGTTTCCCATAAAAGTGCATGATTCTCCCAACAACAAGTTTAAGACAACATATCATAACTGTGATCCATGGTGTCCAACAACCAGTCTGTTCCATCTTCCGCCACTGCTTTTCCATCTATTGCTGCTGCTTCCGTCATGCCGCCTGCTCCCGTTCACAGGAAAAAATCAAAAAAATTTCGTGGGATTGACTTCAAAAGATGGCAGCAGAAGATGTTGTTCTATCTTACAACCCTAAACCTTGTTTGGTTCTTAAAAGAAGATGCCCCATCCGTTCCAGAGGATGATACCGACACTCAAAAACGGGTAGAGTATGATACGTGGGGGCATAGCGATTTCTTATGCCATAAGTATATAATGAATAGACTGGATAACTTTCTTTATAATGTCTACAGTCCAATGAAAATGGCTAAGGAATTGTGGGAATCGCTAGACAAGAAATACTACATGGAGGATGTAGGATTAAAAAAATTTGTGGTCGGTAAATTCTTAGACTGTAAAATAACAGATTCCAAGTCAGTAATGAGCCAAGTTCAAGAATTATAAATTATAATACATGAAATTCATGCAGAAGGGATGGGCATAAGTGAATCATTTCAAGTGGCAGCGATGATTGAGAACTTACCACTATCGTGGAAAGATTTCAAGAACTATCTCAAGCATAAGCGAAAAGAGATGGGTCTTGAAGACTTGATCATCAGACTGTGAATTGAAGAAGACAATCGTATGACTGAGATTAAGACTAGAAAAATGAAAATAGATGCTAAGGCTAATCTGGTAGAACCAAATTCTAGTACGGGTAAAAAGAGGAAACGACAAAATACCAGTCAGAAAGGCAATGCTAAAAAGCTTAAGAAGTTTTCGAGCAATTGCTATAATTGTTGAAAACCAGGACGCAAGGCTAAGGACTATTAGCTTCCTAAAAAAAATAAGCAGAATCAAAACAAGCAGAATCAAGCCAATATGTTCGAAGAAAAATCCGTACCAGTGGATCTTTTTGGGCTAAATCTCTCGGGCGTTATATTTGAAGCAAACTTAATTGATAATCTGAGAGAATGGTTGATTGATATCGGAGCTACTCGCCACATTTGTTCCGACAGGTCGATGTTCTCCACATACATTCTAATAAATGGGCGGAAGCTTTTTATGAACAACTCGACAACGTCAGACATCTTCGAACTGCACAGAGTTGTGTTGAAGCTCACTTTGAACAAGGAACTAACACTGGTAGATGTGCTGCATGTTCCAGACATACGCAATATTTTAATGTCAGGATCATTGTTAGTTAAGAGTGGCTTTAAGCTTATATTTCATTCTAATAAGTTTGTAATGACAAAGAACAGCCAATTTATAGGTAGATGATATGTGGAAAAATAGCTGTTCAAATTCAATGTAATGCCTATACTGAAAAATCTTGAATTGAATAAAGATACCAATTCTGCTTACTTGATTGAGTGCTTTAATTTATGGCATGTTAGACTGGGATACGTAAATTTTAACACTTTGCGCAGATTAGTTAATTTGGAACTTTTACCTCCATTTAAGACTAACACAAATAAAAAATGTGAAATTTGTGTTGAAGCTAAAATGACCAAAGCTTCATTTTACTCGGTAGAAAGGAGCACTACACCTCTGGAACTTATACATAGCGATATTTGTGATTTGAAATTTGTTCAAACTAGAGGTGGAAAGAAGTATTTCATCACTTTATTGAAGATGGCACATGATTTTGCTACGTATTTTTACTACGAAGCAAAGATGAATCACTTGAAACATTCAAGAGTTATAAAAATGAAGTTGAAAATCAACTTAGCAAAAAGATAAAAGCTATCCGAAGCGATAGAGGTGGAGAATATGGGGCTTCGTTTGAAGAGCTTTGCACAGAGTATGGCATAATTCATCAAACAATGGCTCCTTACTCACCTCAATCTAATGTCGTTGCCGAACGCAAGAATCGAACGCTTAAGGAAATCATGAATGCTATGTTGATCAATTCTGGGATGCCCCAGAACATGTGGGGGGAAGCAATTCTCTCAACTAATCATATCTTGAATAAAATACCATATAAGGACAAAAAGAAGACTCTTTATGAACTATGGAAAGGACATAAACCTTCCTTGTAACGTCCCAAGATTGCGAACGGAACGTAACAAGCGAACATTGATCTCGAAACATTACTTGCGAACAAAAAACTAACTATCAAACCATAAACAGAAAAATCCAAATACATTTGTAGCCTAATAGCTCAACATCCAATAATTTACTACTTAAGTCCTCCAAGATTACATCATGGGATCCTTAAAAAAAATCACAACTAACCATACTTAAATTTTTACACAAGTCCAACTTAGAAAAATACATCACTGTTGTCAAAAATACAAAGTGGTAACATTAAGCTCGTATCAATCTCCAATCGTCTCATCACCTATATGATAATATGGAATCATGAGTCTACCGACCCAGCAAGTTTGTGACATAAGGAAAACAGATGTAGCAATGAAGGACAAGAAGGTGATAAGAGTTCATTTCAAGATTCAAATCATGAATGTGATTTTTCAACATAATGAAATGAAATGAACGTTCAAACAAATAGCTCAAATCAAATATCACATTCATATATACATGGCTGAAGCAATTGTTTGGTAGATCTGTCATGCTTATCACTCCTATCATATAATCTTTTCACCTTATTCCTCCAAACCACCTTGGAGTCATTGCTCATAAGGATATACAGAAACCACTTCTGAGTAGTTACTCAAGAAGATATAACTGGGCACAGCTACCGCAGCATGATCGACCACGAGCCTAGAAGTAACTTTTTGGAATCCTACCTCCAGGACTCTTCAGAAAGTGCCCAACATGCAAGAATCTCCAGGGGTTCTGATCAACGATCCGATATCGCCCAATCAAGATCCCCTTATGAATTCCCAAGGCCCAACTTATTAAGCATTCATATAGGTTCAAAACGAACATGGCCTATGAATTCCCAAGGCCCAACTTATTAAGCTTTCATATAGGTTCAAAACAAACATGGTATTTTTAAACATATAGCCCCATTTGGGCACGAATTTCAAAATGAACAGAACATATTCAAATATTTAACCATGTCGGGCAAGAATTCATATAGCCAAGAATTTAACAAACAATTGCGAAATGAATTTTGAACTTGTTCAGAGTGAACGAAACATATTCAAGCATATCGTCATATCGAGGTGGGAATTCAAATGATCGATAGGTTCAAACAGTGATTCGAGTTGGACTTTGGACTTAAAAGAAATTATTTTGAAAGCTTAAAATATTTTCAAGAAATAAGGTATGGACTTGAATGGCTACTGGAATAGGCGCTCAAGCGTCCAAACAGTAACCGAGAGCAATTTTTTTTTTGGAAAATCTTCAGAATTTTTCCAACAACTTTTGTAAAGAAAGATTCATAAAATCCAAGTCTATCAATTTTTAAAATTAAGGAAAAGGACTAAAAATCAATTTTATTGAAATTTAATTACTATTCTTTTATTTTCTACATTTCAATCCATTCATTTCAATGGTATTTTTGAGACATTTTCCTTCATAAATCCAAGTTAAAAGAAATTTATTTTCTTCCAAAATTTTATAAAAAGTTTATTCAATAAGTTCGGTAACCGAATTTTTTTAGGAGTTTTACGATTTTCCATTAAATTCATTGTCCAACTCCTTGCATAGATCATTATATTAGGTTCAAGATGGTCCAATGCTCCATGCTTCAAGCACAAATGGTTCCATGAGATCAAAATCACAATAGATAAATCAAAAATAGCATAAGAAGCTCATTTTCATCCAAACAATGAAAGCATAAATTTCAATCAATGGAACATGATGAATCATCAAAAGATCAAGGGTAAGGAAGCCATAAACTTACATGTGGTCCTAAGATCCGGATTAGAAGAAGTTTAAGGGATTCAAGAACTCAATCAAGTACCTAAATCAAGTTAAAACCAAGAGCATATTAGGCTAAACATTTCATCAACTCCTAATCTCATTCAAACTTAGGATTTTAAAACTTTTCTTACACATCTAACTTACCAAGATACCCAAGAGTGAATCCCCCTTCATTTCCCTTCCTTTGCGATTTGTTTAATGAAGAAAATAAAAGTGTTATATGTGTATATGTATGTGGCCGGGAGAAAGAGATGGAGGAGAGGAAAATGTACTGTTTTTCTTCTGCAATTTGTGAGAAAAAAAATGGTTCATGCTTGCCAACTCATCCCCTTTTTATAGCTAAAATAATACGAAATCACTTGGCCATTATAATTTGCCAATAAAAAATGTGATAAAATCCCTTATTTCATGGAAGATTTCAGCTGATTCAATCTTCCCAAAATCAGATCTGATTTTCTCTTCTCTCTTTTTTTTAAAAAATAATAATTTGGGCCTAAAAGTGTTGGGTTGAAATTTGATGAGATTAGGCCAAGAATTGAGCTCATTTTTGGGCCAAAATGATGCATAAACGAGGCTTTGAATGTTAGAAAAATTTTTCGGATGCAAAAAAATTATTTTGATGTTAAAACGATTCTTACGATTACAAAAATGTCTTATCGTTTGAAAATCGGAGCGTTATAATCTTAATCTAGAAAAACTCTATGATATAAAGGGAATTCTTTCAAATGGAAGAAAATATTTCAATTATAAGAAAAATTTTCATGATTGTGCAATAATTCGTCATTTGAAAAGTATAAGATTTTAAAATTCAATTAGGAGAATTTTCAGGGTGTCACATTCCTATAAATACCTCAAAGTGTTGGGGTGCTTGGCGAAGGTAGAAGTACATAAGCCTAAACAAGTCAAGATAGGGCCCAGAACTATTGATTGTATATATTGGCTATGCAAACAACAGTACAGCCTATCTGTAATGCCCCGGATCCTGGGGCACTTCCGCCCTAGGTCCGAAACGCTACTCACATTCATAAATAATAAAACTAAACACCAAAACTTACATAATCAATTACTTTTGATACATCGTCCAATAGTACGAATACATCCCCGAGTCTCAACCTGAGTCTATGACCCTACTTAACACCATTACATAATTATGTATACAAAATAATCCTAGTGTCAAATCTTCAAACTCGCTATGCAATTTCTTGAAAAGAACTTCCTACAATAGTAGAGTTAAGGGGGTGAGTCCACTGACTCAGCAAGAATTATTACCATAATCAGGAGTAGGGGTAGCAATGATATGTTTTCCAGGACCTTGAGATATCAATGCGATTAATCAGATCTCAAGAACCATTTATATCAGGATTTCACAAACGTTCAGTTAGCCCAAAGGCTCAGTAACAAAAATTCGATATTC
>JACFYI010003849.1:318394-329799 GCA_014898755.1 Handroanthus guayacan
CTTGAGACATGAAATGGGGACTATATTTATAGAGGTCGAAAGGTTGTTCACGAGTAGTTCCAGTGCGCATTTAAGTTCGTTGGAATCAAATAGTTTGTAGTGATGTTACTATTTGAACGAGGTCGTCGTATTTTGTGAGGCAATAGCCACAAACCGTAAGTATCAGTGCGGGGCTATTTCATCTTAAAAAAAGAGAGCACGTCTCTTGCCTCGACCTTTCATTGATCACAAGTTCTCATAAAATTGCATAATTCTGCCAATAACAATATATTATATAAATCAATTAATCATTTTTATCCATTATTAGTGCTTGGTATTTTTACAACTTGCAAATTAATTGATGTTGTTTTGTTGAGATGATTAAGCGGGCCACATAATAATAATTAGTAATTAATAATTAATAATTAATGCAGGCACCCTTTTTTTTATTACTTTAGCACCTATGGATGATAATATCAGTGTTCACATTCAGACACTTGGAGATTGGACAAGACAACTCAGAGTTTTTTGCATTGAAGGTAAATCTCCTTCAGAGAATTATGATGTTTTTCTTTTCCCCTTTTTTCTTCCTTTTGTCACTTAACAGTTCATTTTTTTTCTTTTTTTCCTTTTTTTTGGGAGGAAGGGGGGATCTTATGTGTATTTGTTCAATATCTTGCTAAATATGGTAATTACTTGTGCAGCGTAGTTATTAATTAATTGTCCAATATACACCGTAAGAATTTATAGTGTTAGTTAAAAAATAAAAATTAAAAATTAAGTGACAATACAGAAGTTGTTTGTGACAATGTGTCTTAACTGATACCATTTTTTCATATTATTACTAATAGTGTTTTTTAGGTGATAATAATCTTTATTTGTGAAAATATTACTTAATTAATTAGTGAAAAAATCAAGTATTGTTTTAAATTGTTAGTATTGACAATTAGTAACAAATACAAGAACTGTCACTATAATTTGTGACAAATTTTTTGCTGGCACTGAATTATAATCACTATATATGTTTTACTAATTATTAACTATAATAATAATTTAAAAAAAATTTTTGTTACTATTAAGCTTTTGAAAATCATTATTGTAACAAATTAAAATCTTTCATCACTTAAGATATGTAATCAATGATAATTTTTATGTTACTAATTTTCTTTTTTCCCTTAGCAGTGGTTCCCTGTTTCAAAAAATATGAAATATCTTTTTACAATAGTTGAAAAGTATAATTTTGTATTACATTTGCACTGAGTCATTTAACATAGTAATTGAAATTTGGCAAGGTAAAAGTTTTGGGAAAAAAAAATTTTCCATTATAAGAAATAAAATCTTATTGTAGGAAATACCAAAGAAGATAATAGCCATAACAATATATCATTCTCAATGGGACTTTGAAAGATCAACTTTGAGAAAATGATTAATTGATATGGTTGTTGATAATTATTAATAGGGTTACTATTATCAACATTATCAAATTATGACCTTTGAGCAATACATTACATATGGATTTTTTCTTATTTTGTCATGCTAAGGAACCCAACCAATATTTTGTTAAATTAAGGTGGCAAAAAATCCTACACAAAGGTAGTCCATTAATTTTGCTAACTATTTTTGGTCTTTGTTTAGGGTTGGTAGCCACCGGTACCTATCAGTAAAAGTGGGCTCCTTAGAGCTGGATGTTTACCCAAGTAAGTCCCTTTCGAACTTTTAAATTGCGTTCTACCTCTTATGAAAGACAAGATGCACGAGAGTTTAAAAATAATATGCATTGCGCTAACTTTGTTTTTAAAAAAAGATGCATTTTAATCCCTTCTGTGAGGAGGCAGTGAGCTTCATTTTTTAGAAATTCAAGAAGATTTGGTGCTTCTTATTTTTTCATGTATAATTTTTCGCCCATTTCGTATTTCATAGGAAGTAAAATACAATTTACCCTTTATAAATAGACAATTGAATGAATTATTTAACATAGTTGCAAGAAAGTAACAAGTAAAGGCCACTTTTTAGAGGAAATTTGATGATCGTAGTCATTTTGGTCCCGTTAAGGCAGGGACCTTTAACAAGCCATTGAAAACCAAGTCTCATGATTTACTAGCACCATATTTTAGGGAAAATTGCAATTTAACAACTATAGATATGGAAATGGCCATAAGAAGCAAGAAAAAACTTGAAAAGAATAAGCAAAAAACTTTTTTTGCTTTTTGACCCCTCCACGCGCCCCTCCCCCCCTTCCCCCGGCCATCGAAGGGGACAATTCATGTGAGCTTTTGTAGGTGTTTTTACATGTATAAATAAATATAGGAAAAGACTAATATACTGCTATTTATTACAATTAGTATAGTATCTTTATGAATAATTAGAGATTTTTAGTCATGTCAAATACGTGACTTAATTTGATTAAGAAAGTAGTGAGCTTCATTTTTCAATTGGGGCTTTATAGCAATATTTTTTTTAGGAATATTTTTTTGTACATTTCCATTCTTTTTTTTTTTGGAGGGGGGAGGGGGGCTGTTATAGGTTTATGGGTTTGAAAATTGCAATTTGCCCTTATAATTTATATTTTGGGCATGATTTCATTGACCTCAAATGAATTAATTAAAAGCAAATTTACATTTGTCCCGTGATTACATGCTTACCAAACGATTGATGTTACCCCTCACACAAATTCCCTAGATTGTTAATTGATGGTCCATATGGAGCTCCAATACAAGACTACAAGGACTACGATATTGTGCTACTAGTAGGGCTTGAAAATGGTGCAACATTGATGATTAGTGTCGTCAAAGACATCATCAACAACGTAAAATCAATAGAGGGCGAAGAGAAAGCTTTGGAGAAAGGGGGATATGGCCCTTCACCACCCTCTTTAACACATGAACAGAAAACAGGACCAAGAAGTGGTAAACACAACTTGAATATAAAGAAGGCACACTTCTATTAGGTAACTAGAGAGCATGATTCGTTTTATTGGCTTAAGGGTGCGATGAATGAGATTGCTGAAATGGATGACAATAGTGTAACAGAAATGCACAACTATTGCACGAGTGTATATGAAGAAGAGGATGCTTGTTATGCTCAAATTGCTATGCTTCAGTCAATCAGCCATGGTAAAGATGGGGTAGATATTGTATCTAGGACTAGGGTGAAGTTCCATTTTGGTAAGCCTAATTGGAGGATGGTCTAGCAAAGAATTGTCCTTAATCATCCTAATACTAGAGTTGGTAAGTTCATTGAAACTTTCTATTAAACTTTATGGTGCATCGGTTAAAATCCTTTATCCCAAAGTGATGTTTCTTTTCATATTCTTTGTATTAGACACATGCCAAGTCTATTAAATCTTTCCTTATAAAAATATATGGTTGCGGATGCTATACACTTGGTAAGTACCCGTGTGATGGAATGGGATATTGAATATTAATTAGAATATAAGATCCAGAGTCATGATGCACGGTGTCACAGGGGGTTTGTACTTAGACAAATTTTTCACCTAAAACTTACCCACTGTGCGCCCTAGTAATCTCAATGACTAGTCAGTCTTCACAAGACCACCCAACGGATACTTAGAATTTTTATGATTTTAAGAGAAGTTAGCACGCACAAGCATAATATGTAAATAAGCACAATGAATTACGGAAAAAACTCTCAACCTTATATTTTATTCCTCAATTTTAAGTATAAGGGGCCAAAGCCTTCACACAATACTCAAATTTTCCCTCTATGAAAACACATCTTTGAGTTGTGAGGTTCTTGGCCTTTTTATAGGCACTGAATTAAATCCTAATCCCATTAGAATTCGAAGTAAGTCCTAATCCCATTAGGATTCAAGTACACAATCGACAAAGTCCACAATTATAAAAAATATCAAAATCTATCAAAGATATGATTCCTAAACTAATTTCGTTCTCCCAACTTGTCCACATGTTGGAGAATCCTTGTCCCGCTAAGAGTTATCTGCAATCCATCTTTGATCAAGTTCAACTGCAAGCCCACTTTGCTGCTGATATAATTTGATATTTTTCCTTGTTTCTTGGCTTTCATCTTTTTTCCCATGTACGGTGTCTATCGAACCTTCCCGATGTTGCCATTGTTTGCATATATGTCTCTCCAATGGTGTCGATGCCATTGTGTGTATCGTCCATCAGCTTGCCTACACGTCGGCATATTTTGCAAGTTTCCACAGGCTTCTGCAACCACAATTCTTTGGCCAACCTTAATTTGATATGCTAACAATTCGTAACTTAATATTTGTGTTGCCAAGCCTACACCTACCGCCCGTTGACACGTGAACCCGCCGTGTCAAAGTTACCCAACATTAAAAAGGGCTAACAAACCTTCTACTGCACAAGACCCAATGTTTTTGTTGGAAGTTTATTAGCTGCCACCAACTCATTTCCTCAAATAAGTTCCCTGCAAAAATTATTAAGGCAACAAGAAAAATTAACCACACATTCCATTTTTCTTTTGCTTCAATGATGTTGCACAAAGCCTGCATCTTGATTCACGACTGCTTTATTTTTCTTTTTTTTTGGTGAATCAATCAGTCTCCGATGGAACATTTGCACGCACCCACCCAATGCATCAGTTTAAGAAGTCATAAGATTTCGTGGTTATCTTTATGAATTCCAATAATTCAGCTTTGCTCCCAAATTAAGTTTCAATCCTCCAAAATTGAAATTCGGCTAAATATTATAACTCCTTAGTCTGGTTTTCCTCAAAACCAATCCAACTCCTGCAAATTAGATTTTCTGGCAACAATTTTGGATGAGACGGCCAACCCCCGTTGTCTGTGCCTTCCACTCATCCTGCTTAGTAACGGACTCCTCAATGCAGTAAAGAACGACCTTCACACTGCATCTCTCTACAAGAGTCAACCCGTAATCTTCTAAGATTTTCTCGATGGTACTTGAATGCCTTAGAAAAAATTCAAATGTTACCCGGTATCATCTTTCCTTTTGAAGCCGTCAAGTAGGATAGTCCATCCGCTCCTGCCCGTGCCAAGAATTAACCGCAGCTTAAGCTAACCCATCCTTAACAAGCTTCGGCCGACCCTCCTCAATTTCAATGAGAGGGTTTTGGTTTAGGCCTAACACTTGAACCTACCTTCGGATCCAAATCGTTCACCAACTTTAATGTCCCCATCCGACATGGTCCATCATCTCCTTTGTCCTCGTTTTCCAGCTTAGCTATGAGTGCATTCAATCTTTCACGCTCAGGGCAAAATTGCATAAGATGTCCTTCTTCTCCACAAAAAAAACAACCCTTTTCAGCCTTCCCCATAATAATTATTTTGCTTGAGTTTGCTTCATTGTTTGTTGTTTCTATTTGTTTTCGAAATTTCTTTTTGCCAGCTTTTCCCCTGTCCGATCCAACATCATTCTGTCCGATATCGGTATAATTGGGATCTCCTAAGACACTGTAATCGACTAAATAATCCGCAGTAGCTATGGCTGTTTACACATCCTTCATGCCTTGATGACGTAATTCGGCTTGTGCCCAAGGTTATAAATCCACCATAAAATTGAACAACTTATCCTCCTCCGACATATCCCTTATATCCAATAAAAGTGAGCTAAAATTTTGGACATACTTCCTCAACGTCCCTGTATGCTTCAAATTTCTTAGGGACTCCCTTGTTACCCACGACTTATTGCAAGCAAGGAATTAATTTTTCAATTCCACTTTTAGTGCCTCCCACGAATTGATTCCCATACGACCAACACTATTATTTTTCGACAATCGGGTATGCCACCACAACTTGGCATCTCCTATGGAAAACATACTTGCTATGAAAATAAGTTTTCATATCCCACAAGAAGTTCTTTAGCTTTTTGGCGCTTCGCTCATCGCCAAAGGGTGAAGGTTCTGGAATTTTTATTTTCAATGAAGAGGATCATCCATCCATTTTTTTCGATCTAACAGCCCTCTTTAACAAATGAACATCTGTCGTAATAGCTTCGACCTTCATGTCGACAGCATCGATAAAGACTTCCATGTCTGGTGATACCGAATTAATTCTTTCCTCCACAAAGTCAAGCAACCCGTGCACCATCCTTTTCAGATCCTCCACCATTCATTTAAGGAGGTGGACCTCTTCAAAAAGCACCATTAGTCCTAATTCAGGCGGCTGCCCAACGTATCCCTCGATCTGCTACCTCTTTGCTTCCAATGCAACCAGTCGGTTGGGCGTCATACCTTGATCAGGGGCCATTTGCTACAAGTTTTTTTTCACCTTTACCTGCAATCGAGCTCTGATACACTATCACAGGGGACTTGTACTTAGATAAATATTTTGCCTAAAACTTGTCTACTGTGCGACCTAGTTGTCCCAATGACTAGTCAGCCTTCGCAAGACCACCCGACGGATACTTAAAATTTTTATGAATTTGAGAGAAGTTAGCACACACAAGCAAAATATAAAAATAGGCATGATGAATTACGGGAGAAACTCCCAACTTTGTATTTTATTCCTCAATTTTAAGTATGAGGGGTCAAGACCTTCACACAACACTCAAATTTTTTCTTTATGAAAATATACCTTTGAGTTGTGAGGTCCTTGGCCTTTTTATAGGCACCGAATTAAGTCCTAATCCCATTAGGATTCAAGTATATAATAGGCAAAGTCCACAATTACAAAGAATATCAAAATCTATCAAAGATAGGACTCCTAAACTAATTCATTCTCCCAACTTGCCCACATGTTGGAGAATCCTTGTCCTGCTAGAAGTCATCCACAATCCATCTTTGATCAAGTTCAACTACAAGCCCACTTTGCTGCTGATACAATCTGATATGCTTCTTTGTTCCTTGGCTTTCATCTTTTTTCACGTACGATGCCTATCGAACCTTTCCCGATGTTGCCATTGTTTGCACATATGGCTCCCCGATGGTACCGATGCCATTGTGTGCATCGCCCGTCTGCTTGCCTACATGTCAGCATACTCCGCAAGTGCTCACAAGTTTTCGCTGCCACAAACCTTAATTTGATATGCTAACAATTTAGCAACTTAATATTTGTGCCGCCAAGCCAACACCTACCACCCGTTGACACGTGAACCCGCCGTGTCAAAGTTATCCAACATCAAACGGGGCTAACACACGGGCAGTTGGGCACTATATTTATGATGCATGAACACAATACTACACAAATATAGTAACACACCAAAATTTATTATTCAATAGCTCTCTAACTTTTATAAGACCCAAAATACATATCGATGTATTCTAATCGTGTCAAATACTTCTGTCATTGTGTTGGTTTTTATCTTTCTATTTTAAACTTTTAGACACAATTTCACCATACTCGGTACGTATCATACCTATGTCAAAACAATATTTATGTCCAACACATTCTGAAAACTATGTAGATCATTTTTTCAAAGTATCTCTTTACATCATAAATCGAAGCGAGTTGAACGCCTATGCGACCAATGCATTATTTTGAATTGCGTTCATGAAAATCCATATTATCCTTAAATCTCCTACTTTCCGTATCAAAGCACCAAAACAAAATATAGAATAGACATGTGTTATTGCTACTGCTTTTATTTTGAATAAGATATCTAGGGATAGATAGAGCTACTTACCTTTGAATTATTTATTGTTACTCATCAAGAAATCAAATTTTTATTTTGTTTCACATTTGCAAGAGTATTTTACTGTGGAGCACCACCACCACTCAAAGAACTTAAAGGATTATCTTCTGATTTTTCTCGCGATACCTCCACAAAATTTGAGTTCCATAACGCAAATTTTTAAATAAGGTTCTGAAGACATAGATTGCTAATTCCCTATTTCTAGATATATATTATTACTATACTATATATGAGTGTAGAAACACATGGCTGCAGTGATAAAGGCAACAAAGGCGATAGAGTGGTGAAGTTGATATGCTAAGTGAGAGAGCAAAGAAGGGCTTGCTGAAGAGCCAAGAGCATACATAATTAAAGAGAAATCGATCCCTGGGTACATCAGCAGGTTTCGTTCCTCTTAAAATTCAGGTTTCATCGACCTTCATTTTGAAAGAAATCGGCCTCTATGTGACTACGAAACTACTACAAAATTATTAATTTTTTGCAACCAAAAGATTAATGGTCATAGTGAAAATAGTAGCCAATATTCTAAAATTAACAGCCATGGTAGATGTTTTAGCCATTAATCTAAAAAATTGTGGAGAAAATATCATTTGCCGGGGTATACTGAGATAAAAAAATATCCACCATGTCTATATGCCGTAATAGATTTTTCACTACCCTTACAGAAATTACGGATCATTGTTGTGGTGAAATTATAGCAAATGACTTTTCACTACTATTTTTTTCTATTAACATCAGTTTTTAGCCTTGGTAATTGCTCACATTTTTTGTAGTGGTAAATTTGCTTTCAAAATTGAGGTCTTCTTATTCATATTTCTTTTTTTTTTTTTATAATTACTGATTTTCTTTCTAATGAATGTGAAATCTGTTTTTCATAGAAGATTAGGTTGAATATTAGTACAAGTTAATGTACTTCGTTTGTTGAATTTTGTGGGAATATGTTGTCTTTCTTAACAGTCAATTAATTACTTTTAAAAAGATTATAAGTTACATCAAAAAGTGTATCCATTTGTGGTCAATTAGAATTTAGGATTTCACATCTCTAGTCAATTAAAACGGATGATGCTCAATTATTCTTTACTTGTCAAGCCAAAATAGCACTTTTAACGAGGTCAATTGAGCATGTCATTACTTGGATTGGTAAAGAACAATATGGCCCTTTGGCTTGGATAGTTTTTTGATTCATGAATCATTGCTATTGCTGTATAGATTTTCTAATTTTCAGGAGTGTGGAGAAAATATGCTTCCATAGTAGTAGAAAAAAGAACTATATTCTTATTTCATTCAATAAAGAGACAAAATGAGCAGTGTATTTATATACATATCACAGACCTACTAATAAGGAAAGAATTGTACAGAAAGGGAAGGAAAAGTAAAAAAGGTAAAATCGTGTGCATAGCACTATTTATGGGGCGTCGTCTTAGGAGTTGATTTCTTCACAACTGTATTGAGCGTTTCTTACTCTAATACCCCTCTCCCCCAACAAGTTGGGGAGTGGATGTCCAGCATGCCCAACTTACTAGAATTGCATGGCATTAGGCGAATCAGTCCAGCACAAACTTTTTCACGGATGAGATGGCAGTCAATCTCGATGTGCTTTGTTTGCTTGTGGAAGGTGGGGTTGGTGGCAATTTGAAGGGCTGAAGAGTTGTCACAAAACAGGAAAGCAGGCTGAGGGTGTTCAATGTGGACATCTTGGAGGATGTAACGGAGCCATTGTAGTTCACAAGTAGTTGTGGCAAGCACCTGATATTCGGCTTTGGAAGAGGATCGAGAGACCATGGATTGTTTCTTCTCTTTCCAACTAATAAGTGAGGATCCAAGGAAAATGTAGAAACCAGTAACCGAATGAAGGGTATCCGAACACCCAGCCCAATTGGAGTCACTGAATGCCTTCAGAGATAGAGTTGAGTTCGCAGGAAAGAATAAGCCAAGTCCCGGAGCTGATTTAATATATCGTAACACCTGATAAGCGACTTGCATATGGGCTGTAGTTGGGATATCCATGAATTGAGTGAGCTGTTGCACGGCGAAGGATAAGTTTGGCCGTGTTGATGTCAAATAGAGGAGATAGCCGACGAGTCGATGATATGATGCACTATCAAGTAATGTAGTTCCCTACGATTTGCTTAGCCTTAAGGAGGAGTCTATAGGTGTCTTTGCAAGTTTGCTTCCAAGAAATCTGGCGTCAGATAAGATTTTCAAGGCATATTTTTGTTGACATAAAGAAATCCCACGAGAGTACTAGCAACTTCTAAACCCAAGAAGTATTTTAGAGTGCCCAAGTCCTTGATTTTAAAAGTCTCATCAAGGTAGTGCTTGACATTAGAAATTTCAATTAGGTTCGTTTCAACTAGGATTACATCATCAACATAGACAAGGAGGACGTTAATGCAGCTACCTGAACTCTTCACGAATAAAGAGTAATCAACAGTGGATTGAACATACCCCAAGGAAATAAGTGCTGAACTAAGTTTGGAAAACCATTGATGGCCAGCCTGCTTCAAGCCATAAATGGATTTATTTAGTTTGCAAACCTACTTGGAAGAAAATGAGATAAGTCCAGGAGGTGGGCTCATGTAAACTTCCTCATTAAGATCACCATACAAGAAGGCATTGTTCACGTTATATTGGTACAAATGTCAATTGCGCGTTGTTGCAATAGCAAGGACCATTCGAATATTAGAGATTTTGGCGACGGGACAAAAAGTGTCAAAGTAGTCAACTCCCTTAGTCTGAGTGTTCCCCTTGGCAACTAAGTGCGCCATATGACATTCTATGGAACCATCGGCCTTATACTTAATTCGAAATACCCATTTTGATCCAATGGGCATTTTTCCAGCTAGCAATGATGTTAGTGTCCACGTGTTATTGCGTTTAAGGGCAGCAAGCTCAACCTGCATAGCATCTCTCCAGCACTGGTGTTTTATGGCTTGGGCATAAGTTTGTGGTTCGGTGTGTATGGTAATGGCTAGGCTGTATTTTCTATGAGAAGGTGAGAGGTAAAAATAAGAGAGTACAGAAGACAGCGAGTAAGGTGTACCTGCTTGTAGATGATCTGGCACAGCTGCAGTAGCAAAGGTGCAATGGTAATCTTTGAGATAAGAGGGTTCTTGTCAAATGTGACTTGAATGACGAGGAGGTGGAGAGGGGTTGGGAGCAGCAGACTGACTTGTTGGTAAAGGATAGTCTGGGTCAACATCGGTAGGAGCTTGTGGAAGTGGAATGGGATTGCTTGTGGTAGCGGTGCACAATGGAAAGGTGGTTTCATGAAAATAGACATGTCGTGAGGTAAACATTTCATGGGATGATAGATCGAGTGGGACATAACCCTTAGTCCCTAGCTTGAATCCCAGAAAAATGCATTTTTGGGCCCTAGGATCAAATTTAAAACTATTGGCAGTAAGGCTGTTGGCAAAGCACAAAGTTCCAAAGACACATAATGACGAATAATCAGGAACGACCTTATGGAGGATCTGGGAGGACAACTCCATTTGTTGAGGGGTTTCGACACAAGATGTTTGGTGAATGGTACCTTTGAGGCATAAAAATGTGGCATCATAAACTCAACTCCAATATCACTACAGGTTATCTTGATTTTGGTGGAAAATTACGTTTTGACAAAGTTAAAAAAGGATTGCAAGTGTGCACAAACTTCAGATTTATTTGCCAACAAGTACACCCAAGTATAGCGACTATAGTCATCAACAATGGTAAGAAAAAATTTGTGACCGTGAATAGATGGTATGGAAAAGGGGCCCCAAATACCCATGTGTATTAGTTCAAAACAACCATTAGTCCTTGTGCAACTTACATCAAAAGGGAGTC